>CAKALU010037082.1:11604-43342 GCA_916700995.1 Hozukius guyotensis | reverse complement strand
GCAACTCCTATGCTCTGTGAAGTAAAATTACTGTTTTGGAGTCTGGTTGCTTTGGCGAGAGCATAGATAACGGATTCAATTCCCCGTCAGAAACATAGACAGTATAGCTGTCTGACGGTAAAGCTGCGTAAATATTCTAAATATAGCGTACACTTAGACTGATATTGATTTTTTTGTAGGTGTGCCTTTCTTTAAGGTGGCTAAAATACGCTTTACAAATACACTGACTATAGATAAGTAATATAAACACATGCACAAGGACATAAAATGCAGAACAGAACAATATCTCCCACACACACAGACACACACACACACACACACACACACACACACATTCATTCACACAGCAGCATATAGTCGTATTATTGGTTCGTTTAACCTGGCCAGTGGGGCATGAACTCAGTTTGCTGACTCATCCCTTTTTTATTCTCCTCCCTGCTGTTGGCCAAACACCTCCATCGTTTCATCCCTCCATCCCCGCTGATAGGATTACTGTCTGACCTACTACAATTACCAGCACCATTCTTCTCTGCACAGATCCAATCCAGGCCTTTTCTAAAGGGTCTTGCTCTGATTTGGCCCAGCGGCGCACAGAGCAGCAGCCTGTCTGGGTCAGGCTGAATACGATACTATTTATATGTCTATATGGAGACAGTTGAGATGGATGATAATGTCATTGCAGGGAGCTGTGGGATGGTAATGTTCAGTGTTCACTGAAGGGATGAACTGTAGATTTGTCCCACAGCACAGCAGGGAAAGACATATATTCCCCCTCTCGTCCTTAGGCTCCAGCTATAAATCACGTAGTTTTTGGTCACTGATGAGCCACATCTAAACAGCTGTTTGGATGTTAGCAGGGTCACTGTATGAAGCAGAGTTTGTCTTGCAACTGAAGGTGGGCTTTCCTAGATTGGTTTGTGTCTATCAAGGATTAGGCCCCCAACTGCTGGAGGCAAATGTTGTTGTTTGATGCCGTACCTAAAGAAGTCATTTTTTATTCTGTACAATGATGACAGAAATATTGTATTTCCATTCTATTATTGACAGAGTCATTTGAAAATGAAATACTCTCTTGGAGACTAGCACAATTCTCATAATAAGATTTTGACACATTTGAAGGTATGCAATTCATACTATCCAATCCCAGGTACACACTGACTCTGTCAGTAAACTTATGAATGGCATAATGATTTACTGTTTTATTAAACAACCAATGTCCATTTATTCACAGAATAGAAGCTATTAGACTTGAATTTCGAGTTCAGATCCCAGACCAAGAGAGTAATTATAAATAGTAAAAGTGTGAGTGTTAAAGGGATAGTTTGGGTGTCATGTATGAGGTACTTATCCATAGTCAGTTTATCACCTACAGTAGATGACGGTCAGCATGCCCCTAGTTTGGAGACGCAGACGGGAGTTACCGATCGGAAGCAAAGCAATGACCTGCTGTGGACGGGACCGGCAGCAAAACGTATTTTAGACACCTAAAAGAAAGGCCCACGTAAAAACATCAATGTCAGTTTAAGTGTACGCTACATTTAGAATATTCTCACCGCTTTACCTTGCCGTCTCACAGCCCTTTCCGACGGGTAATTAAAGCCATTGTTTTCATCTATACTCTCACCAAAGCCACCAGACTCCATTGAAAAAAAACTTAATTTTACCTCGCAGAACACAGGAGTTGCTGGTCAACCGCTGCCTCGATTGGTTAGTTTGTTTGTGCTATTGTGTGACTTTGGTGAATCCAAATTAACCAAAGTCACACAATAACAAAAACAAACTAACTGATCGAGGCAACAGTAGACCAGCAACCCCTGTGTTCTGCGAGGTTAGTTTGTTTGTGCTATTGTGTGACCTTGGTGAATCCAAGTCTGGTCACTTTAGCGAAAGCATAGATAACGGCTTCAGTTTCCCGTCGGAAACATAGACTGTATAGCTGTCTGACAGCAAGGTAAACCGGCAAAAATATTCTAACTAAAGCGTACACTTAAACTGATATTGATTTGGATAAGTACCTCATACAACCCCACTTCAAAACACGCAAACTATCCCTTTAATGTTGTGTCAGAGGACTTAGACATATATTCATTAAACTGAAAAATGGAGTTATTAGCTCTGTTCACCAACAATTTGTCCTGTTCTCTCCTCACCAGATCCTACTGCCAGACGCACTGCCAAAGCTGGTCCTGCCGCGGCACGGAGCCGCTACGCCAGCCAGTGGACCCTGAACCGGCCGCACCCAACCAGCTCCTCGCACACCCTGACCACTGACTGGAGACTCCCCACGCCACGCGCCACTGGATCTGTGGACAAGGAGAGCGACAGCTACAGTGTCAGCCCCTCACAGGATACAGGTACAGTAGAGCCGAGTGGAGTGTGACCATCACAGGAATAACATGCACTCACAGCATTTTTTATAATTAAGGTTAGAAAGTTGTGACAGAAATCATGTTGCTTTTGTGACATTTGTCAAGTGTGATGGCGATCTGCATGGCTCTCACATCAGTTTATGTGAAATCCAAAACACTTGGCAGCAGTTTTTCCATTTGAAAGTGCAACTTTGGGGCGTACTCTTGGCTGAGGCTTCCAGGGTGTGAATCCAACTTAAACCTACGCCATTTCCTCTTTCTCTCCCATACTTTTTTATCTACCACTGTTCTGTATCAGGGCATATAAAAACACCACATAAATAAAGTTAAATTTCACCTGTATTTTAAAAAGTCTAGTGCACTCTGTGCTAATTAACCTTGACGTGTATTCTCAGATCGTGCACGGAGCAGCATGGTATCAACAGAGAGCGCGTCCTCCACCTACGAGGAGCTGGCCAGAGCCTACGAGCACGCCAAGATGGAAGAGCAGCTCCGCCACGCCAAGTTCACCATCACCGAGTGCTTCATCTCCGACACCTCATCCGAGCAGATGACAGCAGGGACCAACGACTACACCGACAGCCTGACCTCCAGCACACCGTCTGAGTCGGGCATCTGCCGCTTTACCGCTTCACCGCCCAAACCTCAGGATGTCAGTCGGGTCATGACCATGGCCGTGCCCAAGGCACACAGACCTGGTGAGGAAGTGGAGTTTTCCACACAACTAATTCAATGTTATATTTCGCTACAACCGTTGAGCAGCACCTCTGCCCCCTTTCCATTCCAACAGTACATAATAGAAATCACAATCTAGCATTCATGTTTATTTTCCAAGGACCCCCTCTTACTACCATTTGTACTCTTAGATGCCATTGGAACTATTTGTATTCTAAAACTTTTCAACCTAAATACTTCAGACCTGTTTCACGGTGATGCAGAAAAACACATTTCAATTTGAATCATAAGATGAAATCATACTTTATTTAGTCCCACAACAGGGAAATTTGCAATATTACTGAATGTTAATAGCACTTATAAACCTTTAAACAGAGGGTGATTTTATTCAAATTGCATTTGAACTCAACTTGACAGCATTTATAGCCTACATACCGTCACGTTTTCAGAATATTGGCGTTGACTTTGTATCGGAAGTACCGGTTCTCGTAATATCCCTAGCAGAAACCGTTCAATTAACACGACATTGTTGATGGCCAACTTCTATTTTAATTCAACTTTGATCAGCTTTCAAATCAGGGGTGCGTCCCATTAGTCTTCAGACAGCTGTTACATACAGTATAGTCACATTAAACCATTACACACGGTACACAAGACTCTCCCTGGAAGTGTTCCAGCTTTTTTCTAGGCCTTCTGTGGGTGTAGCTCCTCTTTGTTATCACAGTAAGCAAACCCATCACACATTATGAGCAAAGATTATGAGATTCAGTTCTTCCAACAGCACCCCAGGGATGCCTTTTAATGTAAGAAAACAGGAAACATTTTTGCTAGTAAATGAAGACTGTCCCAAAAGTCTCTCATTACATCTGCAGTTTGAGGAAACCTGCTGTGCTGTCCTGCGCTCTCCTCTCAGGTTGTAGTCTTACCTTACGTGACCCTCCGCTCCTCCGGTTCGCCTTGCAGATCAATTACAAGTTCTGGCAGAGAACGCCAGCGAGCTGCAGACCACACACACACACACAGAAGCACATCCATTCAAACAGACAGACACATGAACACAGCTGTCATGTTATAGTGTGTCTGAAGCCACTGATAATTAGCGTTGTTGGAGGCGTCCCGTCTGAGGACTAGAAATGTAGGTCTGTATGTGTTTGTTTGCACAAGGCAACACTTTCCCAGAATCCTCAGTTCGATCAGACAAAGGTTGAGGCTATCAGATCTGCCTCTTAAGTTTCAGGCCTCATTATGTTTTGAACGTTTGTGCACAGGACGGCAGACTCGTATCACCGGTTCACCAGGGAGAGAGGGCAACTAGAGGCTATCTGTCAACCTTATCTGACGCTATTGTCACTCAGTACAAAACACCACTTAAGCGGCACAGTGGAGTTCAGTGTAATACCAGACTCTTATGCCGGAGTGGCATTGCTGAGTGCTAGACTCTGGTGTCAGTTACATTATAGGCATAAGAATCAGGCTGTGCTGCCTCTACAGTTTCCTGGTCGGTTGGCGACTATTTGTAATGGGCTGTGTTTTTGACAGTGCACAAAAAAAACAATATATGCACTCGTAAGTAGAAAGTTCGGTTTAAGCAGGAAAATTGGAAGCACGTTTCTTATGTCATGGGTCACACCTCAATGTGTATTATGTATTTTCATTAGAGTATTAGCGTTTCAGCTTTTTTAGCTGTGTCAAATGTTTTCAGCTGACGCTACAGTCAATGAACTGTGAAATATAGGAATGTGGTTTTTCTGAGAGGCCTGCAGCAACTCTGAGAATTAATAAGTACCCAGATACAGTAAGGGGCAGCTGGATTTACACGTATTAAGATCTCAGGGGCTTAAAATGTTCATCCTTATTGTATGAATTAGTTTCTGCATATGAAAAGGTTGAGTGTTAATTTCTTGTTGACTAATCCTACCATGGCAACACTTAATTGCCAAAAGTATGTAGAAACGCGAATATTACGCCCATATGTTAGTGATTGTTGAACACCTCATTTCAAAACCACGGGCATTGATACAGTATGATATACGGGAAGTCCTCTCACATTACATATAGCCATTTGACCCAGCAGTCATATAGAAATATTAAGTGCAGTATAAGGAATACTTCACCCACAATATGACCATTTTTAAATCGCCTGCGCAGGCGTGAGACTGTTCATGCGAAAGTGTTTTATATAGTAAGGTTTTAGCAAAGATGCATCTGTTAGAGCAGCCCGTTCTCATTCCCAGGGTGTCAAATACCGAGCCTTGTGCGGCGGTATCGAATGCCAATGGCACTCTCTAGCGCGCTTATGAAACACACCGTGCGTTTCATTAACTACAATGTAAACCCATCCACGGCAACAGTAACAAACACTCAGAGAAAGTGCACCGAGAGTGGCTGTGGTGACGTAGTTCAAAGAGCGAAAAGACCCACTAAAGGGCAGGCGGGAGGGGAGGTGGATGGGTCCAACAAACGACTTTCATCCAGATGACCGCTGTTTGTATCCCGTATCTTAAATTTCACTTTCACGTTACAATCAGCTGTTCGTTCGTGTCCTGTGTTCACATCGATCAGTTTCATTTTTACTTTGCAAACATAGTCGTTTTAAGCCCAACTATGTAGTTTTTCCCAAAACCTAACTTAGTGGTTTTGTTTGTGACGCCAAGGGACGTGACAAAACAGCCGTATGTGACGAGTTAAGATGAGAGTTTGGAGACTTAGATTATACTGCACGAGCTGTGTGAGAGTTTGTAAACGGATGTTTTGATATATTTTTGCTGTTGTTAAACGCGGCCCCCATTTACTTTAATTTTTCATCGATCGATCACTGTGGAGGCGAGAAAAACAGTTTTCTTGACAAATTCAAGGTAACACAGGATAAGTTATTGGTCAGTATTCCTTTAAAATAACCCTTTGCTGGAACAAAGGGGCCTAGCCCAAACCATGAAAAAAAGGTCCCAGACCAAAAGTATGAGGAAAAGGCAAGTCCACTTTACACCTTCATAATCTACAGTAAACGTAAATGTTCTTTTCTCCACACTTGTAAATTCTAGGTAGAGTGTATTACAGTGTTAATCTTATTGAAACCCAGAGCCAGTGCGGAGCAGTTTGACTGACAGCTGGTGAATGACCCAGCTTCAACCTCATCTCTGTCTCTATTACATCTGACTGACCTGAGCTGACCTCACCTTCCCTCGGAGAGGTCAAATTCATTCAACTCTCTCTCTGTCTCTCGTCTCATTTCATGTGACCACCCTTACCCGACACGGAGAATAACAGTTTATTTATTCGTGCTCTACCTCTTCAGGGCCTCATAAGAGCAAATCCACTGGGTCCGTGTCCCATTACAGCGTGTTCCTCAGCACTTTGCTCATAAACTTTTACAGCAGTGCTGGTGATTACAGACAGTCATCTTGTGATAGGACTGTAAATATGTTGTGTTTACCTGAATGACACACACAATATAATATAGAAATACAGGTCGGAGAATATTAAAACATGACCCTTCAGAACAGGCTGAGCTGAAGATGCAACAGACTCTTACACAGATTAATGGCTTGGCGGAGAGTTGCTGTTGTATTCTGGTTACACATACTGTCCCCATTACTGTACAATCTGCAATTTACTGGCTGATGAATTTTCAAACTACAATTCTAATGAGCTCCCGCAGAAACACTTAAATCTATATTTAATTCAATTAACATTCCTCGCCATTCATCATCTTCGCTGGCACTAATAGGGCTTATTATAAAACACAGTAAATTATTCATTCTCAGCGTGAACCCAGAAATCGATTCTCCAAGGTTACATGTTGGAGTGATTCCGCGGAGACGGCCTCGCCCTGTGCTGGCATTAACGGCGAGTAGCTGGCAGGGAGCGTGTGTGTGCACGTACATACTTGTGCACGTGCGGGGCCTGTGTACATGTGAGTGTGTCGACACGTGTGGCAGAGAGAACACGTGTTGAAAAGTGATTTTGGCGATGAATTGTACGCCTGTAAACGCTTGATGATCTCAGAATGTGACGATGAACGTTTCAGCAGCCATGAAACAATACAGACAGCTCGTCTCCGGTGCTGCCCACCAGATCTGACAACCCAACACCCGTTTGTGAGGGACTAATTTGCTCAGTTAAATATGTAATCCAATCAGTAAAAGGGATACAAATAGCAGTAGAGGTACCATAAACTCACTGAACCGAAATCAAAGTGTCTCTACTTCTCTTTCTCTACCTCTTATCTAACACTTCAGACAATTACTTAAGATTGAAGAGGCAGCTTTTAATCGTGCTTTATCACTCAGTTAAGGTATTAAATCTGACCTGGTTAATCTTGCTACAGGCGTTTACAAGTTATTCTGTTTCCTAATAAGACTCTTCCTCTCCTACAGTGCAGCTAAACTTGCAGCAGAGAGGGAGTTTGATTACCAAATGCAATAATATATGTAGTATATGTAGACATAGTCCATCATTCAGGTTCTTCACAGTAAAAACTCAATCATTGCATCAGTACCTGACAATGATAGCAAAGATAACATTATAATATCCAGCTCCCTATTACATTATGTTCTGCACATATTTTCCTGATAGCAACTGTTAAATCAAATAGATTCACACTTGGTGGAAAATTGGTATTACATTAAAATAATAGTTATGTGAATCATAATGGCAGAAGGGCCCGAGGTGAGCAAATGTAACAGTGTGAATGTGAGTTAAATATGGATTTTCAACTGTCTGTGCAGTTAATTTAAACTGAGAGGAAGTAATGATACAAATGGAGTCTGTGGAGAAACTCAGACCTGTTAAGAGCACACATACTGTACACAGTGGGGATCCCAGAGAGTCTGTGGGGGCGAGCAGAGACTCTCTGGTGGATATCGTCATGGAACCAAGCTGACCCCATTTGCAAACAGCAACAGTGGGGGGCGGGTGAGGCCTCTGTCATCTGGCAATATCCTGTTTCCAGTCGAACTCTACTGGATATTTATTACAGTCTTAATTCAAAGCATTCAAAAAATATATCTAGTGCTAATTTGTGTTTCATATGAGTTTTCTTAAGTGTTAATATCTTCATCAGAAGGGTGTGAGAAATGAGAAAAACGACACACATTATTTTTTTGTAATTTTATATACATGCAGTTGACAATAAATTAAAGCTGCACTAATCAATATTTTTTACACAGTATGAACAATGGATCAAGTGACCTGTTGCTTGTAGTGACAATCCCAGATTAATATCCTCTGACGCTGCAGTTCCCCTCAGCACGACAAATCTTTTTATTTATTTTTTATATTTTATTGTCTAAATGGTACCCCACAATTTGCGAAAACGTGCGAAAACTCTCATGAGACTCATTGCCCAACAACCTATCCTAACCTTAACTATTCAAGGTCAATGCCTAACCTTAACTATTCGAGGTCAATGCCTGACCTCAACCATTTCACAAGAGTTTCACAACTCATGGGTTACCTTTTAGACACAACCATTTCTATGCCACCACTGGTAGTGTCTACAAGGGAACCTGCAAGTTGGGGAAACTCTTGCGAGATGGTTAAGGTTAGGCATTGACCTTGAATTGTTAAGGTTGGGATAGGTCATCGGGCAGCAGATCAGATTTTGCAGTTTGCGTGTTACCTTCTAAACACGACCACCACCCGTCTCATCAAGGTTTTCAGCAGTTTTCAGTAAAATAGCTAAAACATTGTAAGCTACCTGCCAGGCACCTAACAGCAGACGGACACACTTATACCCTTTTACTCTACTTACCATTTTTCCACCACAATTAGTGCATATATGCAGGTTTTTTAAACATGGGAAAACCAAACTCCTTTCCCATTGCCAGTAGACGAGTATGTAGTTTGAATGAAAGTGTTTTGATGATCAGTGAGGTGAAATTGCTGTCGTCTGACTGGAGTCTGGTGGCTTTGAGGAGAGCATATTAATAGTATATTTTGTACGTTTATAAATTATAATAATTGTCCAAATCCCTGTTGGTTTTATTTATTATATATTCACTTCAACACGAGTCACATACTGTGGCAACGGAAAAGGGGCGAAAATTAGCCTGTCCACTTGGGTGTCATGTTTCCATCACTGCCGATCGGAGCTGGAGCCGATAAATACCCGTCACTACTGCAGAGTTATTTGTTCCGGGAATGAATGCCGATTGTAACTTTTCCCACTAAAGACAAAAGCCAGATGTTAGCTGATGTTAGTGGGTTATTTGTCCAGTGGGAATGGGGCTTTAGTGACTAGCTGGTGAACATAGTGGTGTATTTAGCAGCTAAAGAGACAGATATTTCCCTACAGGCTTCATTTTTCTACCATCTGTAGTGACCAATCACTGCGATTCATAGACGTCATTGTTGTCTTTACAGCTCGTTCCGCTGCCCCCAAGTGGCCAAAGAAATCAATCAATGCTGCTTTAAAGTATTTCCATTACTGTCCAACGACACGTCAGAATATCACTTTGCACAGAGTCAAACTGTAATTGAACTAAACCTTAATTGTCTCCTGTTCCCTCCCAGGAGGAGAGCTGGTCCACTTGCCGCCTTACCTCCGTATGGACTTCCTGTTGAACCGTGGCGTGCCGCTGGCAGTCCGAGGTGGAGGCGTCAGTAGCAGCAGTGGCAGCAGCAGCAGTGGAGGAGGAGGAGGAGGTGGTGGTGGTGGTGGTGGTGGTGGTGGTGGTGGTGGAGGAGGAGCAGGTGGAGTTGGTGCTACAGGGGAGACAAGAGGAGTGGGAGGTGGAGGAGGAGGAGGAGGAGGAGGAGCCATGGGCCAGACCTGCTTGGAACCCCAGAGGAGCCGTACCCTGAAGAGGCCACCTCCTATGGAGCCCACCCCCATGGAAGTGCCGTCACCCAGGGAGGTGCAGCAGTGGCAGCCAGGAACTGCCTCCACCCTCCCCCACAGGGATGTCCGGGAGAGGGGAGAGGCCCGGGGTGAGGTCCGGGCGGAGGCCCCCTCCTCGGGAGACCTAGCCCAAGCACAGGCTGCCAAGCTCAGCACTTCCCAGGAGTCCCTGCTGGACTCCAGAGGACACCTGAAACAGAGCAACAACCCCTATGCCAAGTCTTACACTCTGGTATAACACTGGGACACACACCGGACTGCTTCAGACAACAGGACTACTGCAGACACAATGGAGGAGGACGGACAAGAGACAGACGACAGGCACAGGATGGACAGTTTACCGCAACAGAAAATGTTGTATATAGAGCCGTTTCCGACATGCGTCTGAAGTGGATGCTTTTCTTTGAGTCTGTCTTTCTTTCTTTCACTCTTTTCTTTCTTTCCTCTCTCGCTCTTCTCTGTTGCTTTCACCCTTTTCATTCTCTCACACCTCGCTCCTCTTCTGATGAATTTTCTCTCACAGTTTTTATTTTCTACTTGAGTATTCTTTTATTCTAAAGTGACGACATATGATGATTGCCAAAATGATTTATTTAAAATTTGAGAAAGAGAAAAAATACTATTGAATTTATATCAAGGACAATTATAGTCATTATTATTATTACTATTATTATTATATAAAAACAGAAAATATCTTTAAAAAAAATAAAATAAGGGAAAGGGAGGAGGAGGAGGACTTTGGAGCACTCTGCAGGAGAACATTGCTTTCTTAATTTATTTTTATTTTATTGTCGCAGTGTGATGAAATCTGTGATTGGGTAACTGAGGGGGTTTTTAGCACTACGAAGAGCCACTAGAGGAGAAGAAGAGTGACGCCGGACACGACCGCCAATGCTGACCAATCGTAATGTTTTTCAACCTTTCTGACGACTGCATGGCGACTGATCAAATGACAATTAATAGGAATGGCTGGATATCCAAAAAAAAAGAGAATTTTTGTCACACTATGAAATTATACAATGTGAATATATATAAAGAGATCACTTTTATTTGTGGATATTACGGGGAAAATGATTTGGTTAATAAAGTCCTTAGTCATGTTTGCACACATCTGACTTTGATTCCTATTGGTCGAGCCAAACATCTGTCCCTGTTCCTGAATATTTGTCTCATCCCCCTCCCGTCCTTCTTTTCCCTTCGTCCCCCTCTCTTTAACCCACATTCTTCTTATACCTTCCATTGAGACCTGTCATTTAAAAAAAAAAAACAGTAGTTCTAGTTGGTAAGATTTGAAATGGACCATCCTCAAATCTAAGTCTCATAATTAACTGTTCAATTTGTCACTGGCAATTATGCAAAAAACTGCCATGTGGTTAATATCCAATTAACATTAGTGAAGTACCTAATTTTGATGTAATGTGCGTCAGTGTTTCCCAGCGTCAGTGTCTCAGGTTTAATGGGGTGTATATACTGTATGAGTAATATTTCCCTTCTGAGATTGTTAAATTTAGGAAAGAGGAGTAAAACAATCCAGTATTTAACAAGAAAAAAAACATAGAAAAGCCTGAAAATATAAACATAATTTTGTGTTGCGGACAGAATATATATATATATATATTTGTTGTTTATTGATATCCCGTTAATCATGTCGTTTTCCCTCCGATCTGTGTCGTGACTTCTTTGTTTGGGAAACGCTGATTCATTTTGAGGATTAGACCTTTTTGTTTTTGCAGTTATATGGGTCAAAGTGCATCAGTTTTCCATTTAGCACTGATTTCTCTCTCTTTCTGTTAATGGCGATAAATTCAGAGCATTAATATAGATATAGATATAGAGATATACATCTATTTACCATGTAAAGATATAGAGGAGTACTGTCTACCTGAGCAGAGAATGAAGTCCCTCTCCCTCTGTGTGGGTAATCCGAGTTTCTCTGTGCTTTGTGTACATGGCCAATCCGGCCGCACGTGTGCATATTAGTGCATGTGAGTCTCAGTGTGTGTGTCACACTGGCATCGTCGCGGCAGTGAAACGCCCACCCTACGGTCCCCCCCCCAGGTTAATACTATTAGCTCTGTCAGCACTGTTGCTGTTGTTTGCACTGTCCGTGCTCTTAGCACCGTTAGCTGCTAGCCGCCAGCTCAGTCGCCAACATGTTGAGAACCGTGTGGAGGCAATCCCTCAGTCATAGATGTACTCTAAATTTTGAATTTAGCACCTTTAAACTCATTGTTTCCTCCTCCTTTTTTCTTTTTTACCCATTTCACCATTCTTTTTGTATTGATAAGTATGACACAATCTTCTCTACACGGATTGATTTGAGGAATAACTAAACTAAGGTCATGTGGATCCATTTTCACATATCAGAGCTAGTAGCCCAATAATCTCTAGAATAACCTGTCAAACATTATTGACCCTCTTGCCTGAAGGGGGTCAAACAAAAGGGTCAACTGATGTGGTCCTATACATTTAAAACTTGATATCCCACAATTAAACATAGTAGCAAAGAAACAGTCATTGATTAAGCATCACAAGAGTCACACTAGATGACAATTATCTTGCTGGAAGGTTAAAGGGTTACTCCGGTGATTTATGTCAATTTACTAGTCATGATGTCAGAAAGCCTCAGTTACATGCTGGGGGCATGGAGGGGTCGAATGAAAGACGCCATTGAGTTGCATTATGGGAAGTGTAGCATCCAGTATTTTGGAGCTACTGAGATGAATTCAAAAAGTCAAGATTTCTCTGCCTTTTCTACCTTGACTGATTATTTTATCTGTCTCTCACAAGTCCTCCAACGCTATGGAAAGGCAATACTACTCTTAACAAAAGAGTATCTGTCATATGGAGATAAAATAAATCTACCTCTATTTACATATACTTTACATTTTCCCCCAGACAAGCTTAGCTTGGAATGCTGTTAATACATTTTAACAATAGTTTCTGTTTATTTAAAGCAGACTTGGCTTTAAAGTGGATTCAGCAATAAGCTTTTAAGATGACTTATTTGAAGGTATAATCTTATTTCTTTCAGTGTCAAGTGATTGACAGTAAGTAGAGGAAATGGAATACTTTCATTTTATCAACGTACAATACAAACTGAGCTCAAGCACACAAATATGTTATTATTATTATTATTATAACACAAACGTGATGTTCACTGAGCAGGATTATCCATGTGTATAAATTGTTTTCATGCATAAATGAATCGCTGCAGATGGAAAGTTAGTGAGAGAAAATTTCTCCAACAACAGCTGCGTCCACACACCAGTAGGAAGCATTTAAAGGTGAAGCACAACCTTGGCGTGGCAACAAACATGAACTACCACCCCTTAACATTAAAACAGGTTTGTATTGATGCAGCCGGTTTTGATCAACAGATGGCGCTGTGCAGTCACTGAATTGAGTCCATTTACTGCTTTACAGGGAGTGAGCTGCAGGACTTTTGAGCAGTGGAAAGAGATGGTTCAGCACCAAAAACTATTTGTGACAACCTGGAGAGAGACATCAAGGGCAACCCAGCAGTCTGCTCCGGTGTGTGTGTGTGTGTCTGCCATTTGCAGCAGCAGCACACCAGCCTGAACACTGTGAATTATTCATGCCAGCGCTGACACTGGAACCTAGATCAGGTTTACACTGTCACACTGATCCCCACAGTGCCCAGGAATGTGGACGAGACAGCAGAGGCAGGGGAAAGATTGCATGTACACAGTCACATATGCATAGAAATACACATGTACCATAATAATCTTTAGGGAAATCAATGTGACTGATGTAGAATTAAGTATTTCTGTTGCTTAGCAGAAATAGAAAAAACATAATCCGTTGTTTTCTAGATGGTGATCTGCTGCATGTTTGAATACTGAGCCTGCCGATGCACCAGGAAAACTTCCTGCAGTTACTATAAATGATTCTATAAAAATGGTCACACCAGAGATAAAAATTCACTGTGGGTGAACTACAATAATTGCAGTTTCTGTTTTTATCTGTGCACTCCCCTCACTGGTGTGAGGTAGTATAATGAAGATAGATGGCCCTCCTACACACTGAGAGGAAGACTTTATGACTGTGCAGTTGCCCTCGTACATTAGGAGGAAGCAGGAGTGAGTGTTAGTGTGTGACTCGCCTCCTGGCTGCAGGCCATTATCACACCTCCCACCGTGCTCAGCAGAGAGAAACTCTGAGATAAGAAAATGGGAAAAGGAGGTTTCAAATTTAATAAGTTGTAGAACCTTTTTTTGCATGATGTACCCCCACAGCCCTGCCAGATGAACTCAAGTGCCCCTTCATCGACACCACCCATCATGTTCAGAATTTGAATAATTTTAAGGTGGATGTCATAACACTGTTGATTATATAAAAGTCGATTTTCTTGCAATTGAATCGTCAAAGTTTGTGTCAGTTTGGTCAAGTTTGCATTTGCACAATTATAAGATAAGATAATCCTTTATTAGTCCCGCAGTAGGGGAATTTGCTGCGTTACAGCAGCAAAGGGGACAGTGCAAACAACAAGAGGCATCAGTAAAAAAAAAACAGAACAAGATATGATAAATAGTAAGTAAACAATAAAGATATAATTATAAGTAAAAAAGCTAAATATAAAATACAAATATAGTTCGAAAAATATACCTCTTGGAATTGCAGAAGCTGGACATTTATGTGTTGATTTTAGCTAGTGTTAACTATTTCAACAGTTTGTCTATTGATTTTAGCCAACAATTTCAACCGTTTATCCATTACTTTTAACTAGTTAACTATCAATGGACGTGTCTAGAAGGTAGCCCCAAAGTTGTGAGAACGTCCAAAACTCTCGCGAGACTCACAGTCCGGTCAATGCATTCGCCCTAATCATCTCGCGAGCGTTTTGCAAATTCGGGGTTACATTCTATTCAACCGTTTTACTTAGATAGATATTTATATATATCATATATTTTTTGTTTATATCCATGTTTGCTGTAACCAGGTTGATCACATGCCTAGCCAATCAAGAATACTTTTTTTTTCTAGTTCAACCATCAGTTTAACGAATGTGATTTGTTTCCTAGAGATATGATAGATAGATAGATAGATAGATAGTAACTTTATTGATCCCGAGGGAAATTCAAGTTTCCAGCATCACAGTTCCATAGTGCAAAACATGTTAGTAAAAAGTCAGTGAAAAAGTTAATAGTGCAAAGTACAAAGTACAAAAAAATATACCAGATATAAAAATACAAGGAGATGAAGAAAGCTGTTAAAACTGAATATAGTGCAGGGTAACTCCAGTAGCTTAGTCTATGCAAGTGCACTGTATGCATTATGATGTCACTAGTATGTTTTGGCCAATCAAAAGTCTGGGATATCTCAGTGGGCGGGGTTGACCTTTAACAGTTGCGTGTAATCAAGTTTGTGTGCGCTACATGGTGGCTGTTGTCAAGTGCATATTGTTGAAATATTCAGATATTGAATTAAAACATTAGCAGGCACTAAGTTATATATTAATTAACAATGTCAAAGCAAATATCCGTTGAAAGATATTTAAAGAAACCACAGGTTGGAGGAGGAAGAAGAAAAAGGAAGAACAAAAGTGAGGATTTGGCTAGTTTAATTGAAGGTGGCAGGTTAATTGCATTAAAATAATCTCCATATTCAACTCCAAGCTGCTACACCTGCACCTTGATGTAAACTGGCAGCATCTCTCAACACAAGCCATTCAAGGTAAGATAAAACTATTGTTATGACCGTCTGTGGCTGTTGAATGATAAAGACTGTGGTCATTCATAATGGATATGATGTCAGTGAAGGTGCACTTGAATCTTCAGATTGTTATATGTTTGTTATTATTGTGTTGGCTTTGCGTTGAGAGAGGTTAAATCTGTTTATAGGAGGATTTGTAAAACTTGGACTGTAAAACTGCTTGATGGCGTCTGTTTATGTCTGGTTGGTTTTCCTTTGGCCTGAGATGGATGGATAGATAGATAGATGTACTTTATTGATACCAAATTGGGAAATGATTGTGTTACAGCAGCTGGTTATCCAGTCAATGCACCGGAACAGTAAGTAAAATGTACATATCAACACTAGAGAAATATATCCATAGAATACACAATATAAAGAATATTAGAATACACTATAAATATACCTGACTACTACAACAACTAACATAAAAAATCTAAAATATAAACATACAACAGAATAACTTACTATATGCATTAGCAAAGTGTGCAATAACATACTATATATTGTACACTTTGCTATGCTAATGTTCAGTATATAGTTAATTATTCTATGTTTATATTTATAATAACCTACTATATGCATTAGCAAAGTGTGCAATAACATACTATATTTTGGTCACTTTGCTAATGTACAGTAAGTTATTCTATGTTTATATTTATAATAACCTACTATATACATTAGCGAAGTGTGCAATATATAGTATGTTATATTATAGTAGTGCTTATCACAGTTAGAATTACACCTGCCAAGTGCATGGTAGAGCCTATTATTCATGATATGGTAATACTATTGATAAATAAAAAAAACATTTAAAGATTCTTTTATTGTTTTTTGGTAGTACCTTAGTAGATTTGGGATAGCAGGATGATCATGGACTTTGAAAGCCACTCTGTTTATGCCACTGATTTATCAACTACTAGCTTTTTCATTTACCTTTTACTTTTAGCTAACTATTTTCATCTTTTTCTTTTCACTAACCTTTGGAACTGTGTATCCTTTACTTTTAGCTATCTGCCACTTAGTTTAGACGTTACTTTCAGCTATTTCGTCCATTTATCCATTAGGCTACTTTAAGCTGTTTCAGCTATTTGTCCACTACTTACTGTAGATTTTTCATGTATTCAAGAAATTTAGACAATTAATTATTTTTAGGTTACTATTTAACCATTTATCAAATACTTTTAGCTATCTATTTAACCAGTTGTCCATTGCTTTTAGTTATCTATTTAACCTTTTGCCCAACATTTTTAACTATGTGTTTAATCATGTCCTTTAGCTTAACTACCTGCAACACCTACTGTAGGTTCTGCTGTTAGCTACAGCTGATTAAATATGTGGATATATTTCTAAATTCAGTAATTTCCATCTTTTAAATTGGTTGAGCTCCTATCTTTCCACCTACCCTGTCAACCAAGTGCCCCGGGGAATCAGTTTCTTTTAGCTGTCCACCGAGGAAACCATAGCGTGACGTGTAATGTCAGTGTGCAGAAGCAGGTTAGGAATAGACCAGCATCCTCCCAACTGGGTTTCATAATGAGGTGCCTGAAGAGTTGGCAGGAGACAGGGGGGGTAATTTAGAGAGCATGAAACGGAAGGACTTTCCCCCTGTGTTCACACAACACTCCTTAATCATTATTTTTCTTCTCTGCTCTGTTTTGACCTCCATCTCCCGTCTGTCTCTGTCTCAGATTACTCTATTGATCCAGTAGCCTGTCTGTCCTTGTCCTCAGTGAAGGACTCGAGGAGCACATGTTTGTTTCTGACAAGAAAATTGTTTCCCATGAGGTTCTTTCGTCCGATAGTGCAAACTGACCTGACCAGCTAACTGGTTACCACCACACCAATTTTTCCTACGGATTAAGGCTGTGGACTTGAGGCCATCCTGCAGTATTTGGCGTTTAAATGCTGTTGCAGAACTTTCATTTGAGATTGATGGTCAAGAAAACAAAGTCATTAACAAGGAGGGCATCCTACACTACAGCCTTTTTAAACAATTCTATTTTTATTAAAGCTTCCCTTCCAGGTCAGTTAAGATAAAGCAACCAGTTTACCATTCTCTTGAGCTCTCTGCTGTCTGTTGTGCTTCTTAGTCCTGCAAAGACGTCTTGATTTACTGTCAAACACAGATAACAAACACCAAAATATGTGATCATCAGTTGGGTTATTTAAAAACGTGCTAATTATTCTGAGTGAAAGTGGAGATGGGGGTTTTTACACATCACTGGTTATTTTAAGATTAATTTAGTCAACTCTGCTATTGAAATTACATCCTGTAGATTCAAATACATTGTGCACAATCACAGTAAGCAAAAGGTAACGTTTCATCATAGAACTGAAGTAATTGTAATGTAAGACATTACAGATTAGATTACATGTTAAATGTTTGGACAATATTGATGTCTGAAGGACAGATGTGCATGACCAGACATGGTCTTTATTTGTCCCATGTTAATGACTACAATTAAATGGTGGAGAGAGAGAGAGAGGTCGATGTCTAAAGGGGCTGTTAATCATACTTGTAATTGGTCATGGATAATTGGACACGAACCTAGAGTCCTTTGAATGCATTGTATCACAGAAGGATAACCCACTGTAGCGTGCTACATAATAAGGAGTTAGCTTTTGATCTTTAATAAAGCTGTGTGTGGAGCAGGGCACTAATACAACCAGTGTCCGGGGGTTTGAATCTCACTAGAGCCGCTGTATGTATTCACTCCTGCTATTGTAATGTGCTTTAGATAAGCTTCCACCAACTGCTCACATAACTGATCTGATTTGAGCTCAAGCTGTCAACAGAGGGACTTAGAGAGTGGCCTGTGTAGCTGCTGGTATCTCAAAAAGTGACTTTACAGTAGGACTGTAACACTGGCAGACTCAATAAGAGTAAATCTTTCCAAGTATTGCATCATATTTCATCAGTCAACAATGATGGATTGCGAGAGAGGCGTGTCTGCTCACAGTGTCTTGAATGAGATAACACAGCGTTACTTCAATGTACTGTCCCTTAAGAAAGTTTTCTGACAGTGGCCATTAAAACGCAGAAGTCATGCAGTACATAATTACATAATATATATAGAAAAATAAACACAATCCTCCCTGAAATGGCAATTGTTAAAAATAAACCAAAGACTTAGAGGCAAAAAATATCATCTACCCAAAATAATGACTTATCACTGGGATGGTTTCTTTCAGTTAAACCAAAGAGCATGCTAGTACCGCTAGATGATGCTGTGGTAGCGCTTTCGCCGTTTTGGACTGAAAACGGCAATGAATCCATAGCCATGAATGTATAAAGAGACGTCTATAAAACAGAGGATTATTTATTTTTTAGGTGAATCAACTTCCCAGTACAAACACTTAAATAGCCCTCATTTAAAGCTTCATTAGGCAACATTTGGCAAAAATTCCATAATAACCTTTCAGCATATTGTGATTCAAGTGCTCTGAGAGATAACTAGACTTCTGCACATCCTCATGGCTCTGTTTTCAGGCTTTAGAAAATCTAGCCCTTACTTTTGTACGGCACTTTGTAGGTTTCGTTTTTTTTTTTCCAGGTAGTCGCTTTCAGTCCAAAATGGCGGAGGCGCAGGTCTGCTGCTGGGCGCTGATGTTGCAATGGAACGAACAATTTACTTTCATTTCTTAGCAATATACATTCTTTGGTTAAACCAACACACGTAATTAGCAAGAGTGACATAAAGAGGGTTATGCCTCCAAGAGCTCTCGTAGTACATTGGTCAAATTGCACTGGCCTGTACCTTTTGCAGTTACTCCTAACCTATTGAGGTTAGGGCTGGGCAATATGACGATATATATCATCAAAACAATATAAAAATGTCTTCTGTTGCGATATAGGCTAGGCCTATATTTATTTATTTTTTCTCTATAATTCACCAAAGCTGTGAGAAAATACTCAGTACCTTTCATTTGTCAAGTATTTAATTCACACAGGAATATGCAGAAATAGGCTTTACCATGTGGTTATTTCATATTGACTATTTATTTATTGAATTACCAGAAAACATGCTATATCATGATATACAACAGTATCGAGATATGAAATAACTTATATCGGGATGTAAGATTTTGGCCATATCGCCCAGCCTTAGTTGAGGTACAGTATTACACCTAGATAGTTGTTAACTGTTAATATAATATCTATTAAATTACACCTGTGGAAGATCATGTAGTCTTTCTACTGATTTCCACTATAAAAGTAGAATTTTTGTTTCCATAAAAACAGCAGAAAGGGATGTGGCTTTAAAGCAGATTGTCTTGTCATTTCCAGCTATTTATCTAGACAGATGAAATTGTTTTGAGTCCCGCTGTGACTGTGTATATTATTTTCTGACCAATGATGGAGACAAAAATGGGAGATTATTTGGAGATTATATTCTGAAACAGATTCTGACCTTCAGGTTAATCCTCAGTGTCTGACAAATGTCCTCAAAATGCAGCGCTCCTTCAAATATATATTTATATATTCGTGACATTATAATTTCCCCACAAAAATATGAATTCACCTCCAGAGAGATTTGCAATAAGAAACATTCGCAGTACCATCTGCAGGACCCAGTTTTGCATCCAGGCTGTATTTTTTGAGAATATATTGGTCCAGTAGTCGGACTCACCAGATGTAGACTGTGGGTATAATGTGGCTGCGTATTTCACGTGACATTCTCCTCCCCTTCTGCTATCTGCGTTGTTTTGCGAGGGCACCGCCGCTGCATCCTGTGTTTAGCTTCGCCCAAGACGATTGTGATTGGTTTAAAGAAGTACGTACATGTGTGGAGCCAGATCTTTCTTTATGTGGAAATAGGTCGTCTGGCTATGCGGGACTAGGTCCACAGTGACTCAATAGCATCATGCAGTTGAAGTTCCTGCAATTCTTTAGCCTGAGGTGCTCTGTTTGGTTATGATCTGTGCAGGCCATCGGAGTAGTCACGTGGTCCTGGAGCCATCCTGACATGATGACATGGTGTATTATCCTGCTAGAAGGATAAAGACCAAAAAGGGTAGATTTCCCAGTTTTCAGTCACATGGCTTTGGGATCAATTGACCACTGCTTCTTCTTCATTTTCTTTTTGTCAGCTGACGGAGGTAGGGACTAACTTGCTGCTTTAACCCGTCTGCTTTTAGGTAAAAAAGGTTATGCAGTTAGAAATGCCACACTGAGCTGTTGCAGTATGTGTGGCTCCATCCTCCTCCGACCTTTGTCATGCTATTTTACAATATTGCCACAGGTCTTTGGGTCTGTATGAATCTACATGTAAGATGTGAGTGGACCTGACAGGCCTTGAAAATAGCAACATATAAGCATCATTTCAGTATTTAGTTGATAAGATCACTTTATGAGAACCTCAACAAACAAACAAAGTCTACTCTGATTAATCACCTTTGAGGGTCTTAGCTTTCATTAAATGTACAAGTGAAAGTATCCTGGTTGCCTGAGACGTGTAGTGTAGCCTACCATATTATGTCCCTGGTCTGAATCACTGGGCAACCTCAGCGTCTAAAAAATCGAATAATATAATAGCCAGCAGGGGGCGACTACTCTGGTTGCAAAAAGAAAGTCTGATTGCATAGAAGTCTATGAGAAAATGACTCTACTTCTCACTTGATTTATTACCTCAGTAAACATTGTAAACATGAGTTTATGGTCTCAATCGCTAGTTTCAAGTCTTCTTCAATACAGCATGATGTTCATTTAGTAAATTATGGTCCCATTTAGAGTCAAATATAGACCATAAAGCAGGGGATGCTTTAGGGCGTGGCTACCTTGTGATTGACAGGTCGCTACTCCCGTCTGGGAGTTGTCCGTGTTTTTGTCTTTCAAATTTAACCCTTTCACAGTGTGTTTTCCTTTCATGAAAGTTAATTGTAACATTTTGTACACCTACAAATGTCTTTTTCAGCGTTCGTTTGTACTAAGCTCCACCTTCTAGTGTCACTTCTGGTTGCAAAAACCAAGATGGCGACGGCCAAAATGCCAAACTCAAGGCTTCAAAACAGCCAATAGGTGATGTCATGGTGACTATGTACACTTCTTATTGTAATATAAATAATGATTATAATAATAATTATTATTATTATGATGATAATAATAATAATATGTTTATTTAGTATAGCACTTTTCATAAAGCACAATTCACAAAGTGATTTACAAGAATAGAAAATAATTAAAAACAATAAAACCATAAAACAATCAATAAAACAGTTATTAGAAACAAAATTCAAAACTAGACAGCTCAAAGTGACACAAAGGCCAATTTAATTAAGTGAGTCTTTAGGTCTGAATCCAGCTGTGGACCTTTTGTTGAATGTTGTTGTTTCCTGTCTGTATCTCAGCTGTCTCTATCCAATGAAGGAAAACTACCAAAAAATAATTATATAAATGGTTGGGATCGAATATTAATGGAACCTTTTCAGGTTATGATATAATGCAGTTAAGATAAAAGAAAGGGACAAATCTTAGGTGAAAGATTATAGTGCATCATGAAAAAGTACAGTATGCAGTCCCATGAAAATATATCGTTAACCAGATAGTCGTCTGAAGAGGGATTTGCAGCTGCGAAGGTGACGTCTCATTAGTGAGGGAGAAAACCAGGTAAAAATAGCACCTGGTTTCTGGGGTTGATTCACAATCACAAGGTCAGTGGAGCAGCAGTACTGCTGGAGGGGGGTAAGGTTTCTAGGGCATTGTTCAAAGATAAAATGAGAAAATATACTCCATCGCACATAGAGAGAGTGAGATGACAGATAGAAGGAGGCAAAAAGACAAGAGGGATCATTTGGGGCTGCTTGTTCAGACATAAAAGCAGTTTTCTTTATTTTCTTTATAGCTTTTCATTTGTTTTTCAAAGGTGATTGGTTTACTAAAGGATTTCTTCGCCCCTCACATGATCATCCTGCAGCATAAATGATTATGTTTACACTATTTCAACATCTTTCTTAAGCAATCAGAATGTGACAGGAAGTTAGAAGTTAGCTTGATCACTGTTTGTTATCTGAGATGACATCCTCGTGCCAGCCTGAGCCACAAAGTAGTAGAAACCAGTGACTTCTCATCATCGTCATCTTCCTGTCCCGCAGGCTCGGAGACTTTATACAGCTCACTCATTACGTGCTGGAGCGGCTACAGCTGCAGCAACTGTCACCCCTGTATCTATCTACGCTTAAAGCCACGGGTCATTGGTCATCAGCTGCTTCTGAACATTAGCTACGCCCTCGAGATATCCTTACTGATGAAAATGCCATGAGCCATTTGCATCATTATTATTGCTCACTACCTATAGCTGAGACAATACCGGTAGATGCATCAGCGATCGCTGCTGGGCTAATTTCATACGTTTCACCTAGATTATTCTAGCCTAGTAATCCCTCTAAATGAAGTGGTTTAATTGTAATAAATAAAAACTTTGCTATGAACTATACTGTCAAATGTAACTGTGCTACCTGTATTGAGTTAACGCCATGTTAATACTACCATTAGAACTGTAGGTATTAATGGAAAACACCATCTTATGCACAGAAAAAAATAAAACTGGCAGCTGTGGTAACAGTAAATAGTGTTGTAGTCATAAAGTATTAATGTAGCAAACACTGATAACAATGTGTATGCCCATTAGCTTTGGCTATTGATCGTACGGTCATAAAAATACCACGTGATTCTTATCATATTGTATTATAAAACATGATTAATATACTGTATTGTACATATTGAATCATGTCTCTGTAGACGTCATCACTCTTGACAGGAACAGCTGATAACGGTGCCCTCTGTTGTTCTGTACTTCTCTACTCTCAGTAGAGCAGCTCAAGTGTGACGCTGCTGTCAGTTCACTGACAATAATAATAATCGACTCTAAAGTCCAGAGTTGATACTCAGCTGTCAGATGACAAAATACAAATGTGTTAACCCTACCCTACTGTAGATATACTGTAGTATTCACTATATTTATGGAAATTCTTTATTAGGAATAACCTCCAGAGTTTCCCACCATGGTTGCATATAGTGTGATGTGGTACTTTGAAATTAGAACTTGTTGTTGCATTGTACATAAAACAGAAAGAAGTTACGTAGATCTGCTGTTGCTTTATGAATGGCTTTTGATCTGTGAACTCTGTTAATAGTTATTATTGGAGACAAGGAGAACAGCACAATGGTATGCTTCATGTAAAAACATTAAAACCAGCTCCTCAGGCACCTGTCTGTGTTTCTGACAACAAGGATGCAAAGATGAAGTTTTAATCAGCTTATAGAGTGACGGCAGGATTTTTCTTTCTTCTGCACTGTGAGAAGTTTTCATTTACTTCATTAACACTCAACTTCCTATCACCTCACTGCATGAGGTTTAACGGTGGAAAAACGTTATTGTGCAAATGTCACAGAAATCAAGAGGCAAAATACTGTATGTAGCCAACAGAGAGTGGGGAGATTTGTTGTTTGTAGGTGCTGATAAACTCAACTGTTTTTGAAAGCTTTTACACTTTGTATGATGAAGTGAAAGTCTTTTGTTTAATTCCAGTGGAAGCATCAGTCATTTGTACGCACAGTAAGCTGTTATTTTTGACAGAGAAATTCTTCACACTATGCTCGCAGGCACACACACACACACACACACACACACACACACACACACACACACGCTGATTAGATCAAATTCATGTTACAGTTACTGTGTGACAGGCCACTAATGACTAATGTAAATTTAATGAATCAAACCTAGCAGAATCATCTATCTTCCCGTCTGCAGGGACCGTGAGTCTACAGTGTCAAACAAATCAAATAACGCAGGAAGAATGCGTGAGATGGGAGATTTCCATAGATACACTTATACGCATGAAAAGAACCAATATGAGTAGAATTGTTTTTTTATTTTCAAGGAAATATGTTATGTTATGTTATGTTAAAGTGCATGCACTGAACCATGAAAATGTCAGTTTTCATAAGATCAAAGATTATTAATTATTACCAATAACCTCATAGTGTGAAATTGATTTCCGGACATAAGCAAAGGAAATAGTATTACCTTCCTTTGCCTTCAAAACAGTAGTGAAGTAGGGCAAAGATAATTTGATGGACTATATATCACTGTCTTCACATTATATGTTGCTTTTACTGACTCTGAGGGGTAAATAAAATGCCCCATCCACCACCTCTGGAAGATTTATTCTGCTGTCTGCAGGACTGATATTCTTCTATGGGCAGAGCAGATGGCATGCAAGAATTTTACTATCTCATTCTCAGTGCATGTGGAAATTTTCACCATAATACAGTTTCAGTGCATTTATCTACATATCATTATCCCCAGAATGGTTGATTTCTGTCCCAAAAATGGTCTACGGTATATTCCTGCTGTGTTTACTCAGACTGTATGAATGAGTGATGTTCTGTTGTGTCTCAGGCTACATCCACACTAATACAGTTTTGTTTTAAAATGCGTAACTTTTCCTACATTTATGCCTAGCGTCCACACTACTCCGATGTTTTAGACCCCTAAAATGGAGACGTTTGAAACCGCTGCTGACGCCGTTTTAGTTTGAACTCTGGATTGCGTTTAATGGTATGTGTCTAGGATCCGTCACTTCCATGCTTCCCATTCATTGTCTATGTAAGCAGTCGTGCAATGCATTTTGGTAGCGCAGCAATGCATTTCGAGAGACAAACGTCACGTTGGCCATTCCTCATTTGCACAAAGTTGAGTTCTAAGCTACTTTATGCAAATCAGGGGCATCCGTCGCGATTCGCCGCCTCTGGAAACTCATGTTTTTAACTAACTGTTGTCAATCTAAAATAAAGACAAATTCAGCAACTGCATGGCTTATGTCTTGCCTAAAATGTTTTCAGAAAACTATTTTCGTAATATACAAGAAAAAAGTTTCCAAACGAGCCGCCATGTTGGTTCCAGTTTGAAAGCTGGGAGCAGCAGCCCACGAGTGAAAGTGTTTGTCCGATCAGTCGCCTAGTGCCCATTGGCAGCCCATAAGTGTCCAATGCTTGGAAGCAACGTGGTCCCTCGCGTCCAAAATCGCCTCTGTGGACACACACGCCTTTTCTGGACAGGCAGAAAACAATGACGCAGGCACCCACGTTCGCCTCTTGATAGGATCTTATCAGTCACGACGTGTCCTTCCCTGATTCGTTACGCCCCTATCACATGACATTTTGCCGGAAGAAAACAAACAACATCAGCCATGATTGCCGTGTGAATACCAGTGGTTAATTTAACATGGATAATGAATTACAGGCATTGCTGATATTGTTGTCTATGTTAGGGGCTGTTGTGCAGTTAAATTCTGCACTTTATAATGTTACTACTGCCTACAAGTGCCTTAAGTCGCTGTAAAACAAAAACGTATTTAAAGCTGCAACGATTAATCGATTACTTGTCAACTTCTAAATTATTCGGCAACTATTTTGATAAACTATTAATCGTTTGTTAATCGTAGAGTGTTTTTTAAAGAAAAAACACTCAAAATTCTTTGATTCCAGCTTCTTAAATGTGAATATTTTCTGGTTTCTTTACTCCTCTATGACAGTAAACTGAATATCTTTGAGTTGTGGACAAAACAAGACATTTGAGGACGTCATCTTGGGCTTTGGGAAACACTGATCAACAATTTTCACCAATGTCTTACATTTTATAGACCAAATGATTAATCAAGAAAATAATTGCCAGATTAATTGACAATGAAAACAATCGTTAGTTGCAGCCCTAAACGTATTTGTGTGGATGTAGTCTAAAGCACAAGGCAAGGTGCCTCTGTTGACTTTAAAACTCCCCTCCAAAACTTCAAAATAGCTCAACTCTGTCTGGAGACCCTGGTGTTGTAATCTGTCTCCAATTTCTAAGCAAGACAAGTACACCTTCCAGTCATCCTCCAGGGATGACGTGAGCACCCAGAGGTGATGACATAGAGTTCACTGTCACCCTCCCAATCTGCCTCTCTACATCAGCTGGGAGGAGAGGAGAGGAGAGAGGCGTAGCGTTGTGCAAGATCAGAAGAAAAATCACCATATGTTAATATTATGATTTAAATTTTATTAACACTCACACAAACACAAGGAGGAGACTAGCAGAGCCTCGGGAGGACTGGTATTCTCTGTGGGCCCTCGGATGACTTGGCAGGATACTTTTTAGTAGTCATCTGGGTGGAAAATAAAACAAGCAGGCAAACAAACAAGCAACAGCAGTGAGTCTTTTATTTCCATGAGACAATGACCTTCATTGGGAATATAAAGGTCACTGTGATGTCGCTTTTTAGGGAGGAAGACTATGGCAACAAACCTGCTTTGTATTGATTTTTTAGCAGGAAGGTCAGACAAAAGCACAATAGTTATTGCAGATTTTATGGAAATTAAGACTATAATGTAATGGATGCACTTTATTTGACTGTTTTACACAATAGACCCTCTGGCTGTGGATATCAAGGAATCGAGTGAACTTGTCCTGGCGGTTTAATCCTCCCAGGCTTACAAAGCTGATCTGCTGTGAGGATCAATTCCCTGGGGTACAAAGGCCATCACTGACCTTGATATAAATACAGTCCAGTGACCCACCCTTGTGCAGTGACTTGATCCTGATTGTGACAGTTTAAATTCCTCTATCTTGTAAAGTGTAAAACCCCTTTTTCTAGATAAAGGTTATAGTCACATATATGTTGTTTAACTGCTGGTTCAAAGTCTTCCTGTGTTCAAACCTGAATCACCTCTTTGTTATTAGAAAGGTAACCACCGTTGTACTTGTAATGCAAAGTGGAGCTCCTTATTATTCATATTCTTTTAAGACAATGCATGCGGCATTATTAATAACCTTGGTATCTATCATTAAATAAAACCTGTAGGTATAAATACGATTTTTAATATGCTGTGTTCTTCGTGCTACTGTGGACACAAGACAAGAGTCTACAGCAATGCTAGCGGCTCTGTGCGGATGTACTATGCTTAAGCACAACGTCCGCATGCTAACATACTCACAGTGGCGATGCTAACATCCTGATGCTTAGCAGGTATAATGTTTACCATGTTCACCATCTTTATCAACTTTTTCTAATTAGCACTAAACACATAGTACAGCTGAGGTTGGTGGGAATGTCGTTAGTTTTGCAGGTATCTGATCATAAATTAATGTACTGGACAAATTGAAATTTTGACCTGATGATGGCGCTACTATAAAAAGTTATGCAGTGTTTCCCATTAATTACCTACACTCTGGCGTCAGTTTTATTATGAACCGAAAATATTTTTACACCTTGCAGTCTGCCCGGGGGATTCAACTCGGCAGGTCAGGGATGGTGTGGAAGGATCTCCTCGTTGGACCTGTCCCTGGTGCTGGTTCTAGGTCGGCTTAGAAATGCCGGGGTGAAGGTGGCTCTGGTTGTGAGCTTTACAGAACCCCTCTCCCCGACCTTGCCACTACCCCGGCTGTGGATTTTGTGCTTGCTGCGCCCTCTCTCCCTGCGAGAAGGGTGGCCTGCTCTCGGCAAGACTGTCGACCGGAGCAGACTGTCCTCAGTTCGTCAGGGGTCTGTGGCGATGTCGGCAACCCACCCGACCTGTCTTGAAACACGGACCCCGTCTCGTTTACCATGCATTGTGTGTGTGGCTTCACCCATTCATATCTATACAACCAATGTGTTTATGATTATATTGTTTACAAAAGTACATAATTGTTTAAAAGAGCACTAAGTTCTTCATATATCTAGCCTCTTAATTTTGCTCTCAAAGTGCAGCAGATTGATGCATTTAACTTTAAAATGTACACATTTTTCTAGAGATCCTAAAGGGTCCAAGGTCCACCCATCACAGTCTCTCAAAATCCTGTTGGAAACACTTTTAAGGAATGACCAAAGTTATTTCAATTCACTCTGTGAGGGAAATAAATGTCTGAACCAAATTTCATGGCATTCCGTTCCATAGCTGTCAAGACATTTCACTCAAAATCACAAATGTCAAACTCTACGGAGGCGCAAGAAGAAAGGTCAGACATCACCGATGTCATTAGGATTTACCGTCTGGGATTCATGAATGTCTGTACGAACTTTTCTGCCAATTCATCTAGTCTTTTGACCTGCTGGTGATGCCACAGGAGATGAAAAGTCAGGGGATCACCAGAGTTAAACAGATTCATCCTCTGGGGATTGTGTACAAAATTTAATTGCAATCCATCCGATAGTTGTTGAGACATTTCTGTCTGAACCAAAGTGATGGACCGATGGACAGATTGCACCATCCATAAAGCTACGCTGCTAGCAAATTAACTCTGCTGTTCCAAAAAGTACATGAAATCAATATCTTGCTGGAAAACTTGTTTCTATATGTGACATAAGATTATGCTATGCTATTCCTTTGAAATTTAGGACTTCAGCTTCAGGCTGTAGCACTACAGTGTGTTTGCCAGTGTTTGTGTGCTTTCTCATTTTTCCTCATGCAGTCTAATGAGGGAGACCACATAATGTGCCTGAGCAGTATACTGAATAATGAGGCTGTCTGCTGTTCTGTGATAAACTTTGAAAGGAGTAAGGCTTATTTGTGACAGCTGCCTTGCAGCCAAAATCTTGGCCATCCAGTTATTTGCAGAGAGCAGAAGGAAAGTAAAATAAAGTATGGAGCAGAAGTTGAGCAACTAAGACAAGAATCAAAAGTCAGTGCTCCCTCAACTTTGTTTTTTGTTCTTTTTTACTCAAACATCTATCAACAGTTCAAGAAAGACAAACATTTTAGGGCTGGGACGATACGCCTACTGTATCTCCCGATTAGATACTATCACGATACTTGGATACTTTGATACTTTGATATGTATTGCAATTTTTAAGTATTGCAATTCTACAAGTATTGCGATTTGATATTACGATATATTGCGATTTTTGGTAATTTTTTTAAAACTAAACCATGGGGAAAAGTCTAATCACACACTTTCAGGGACTTTTACTTTGGACAATATCTAAATTGATAGAGTAAAGATGTTTGATTTTCAGCATGTATGTAGTCAGAGATGTCCTGAAGTCATTGTCAGGAATCATTTATTAATTTTTTCCAGCATCCCAAAAATCAAAGAATTAACAAATTAGTGGTATTTTCTATTTAATTTATAAGGGGCATGTAATGTTTTAAACTACTGATGAATATAATCCAATCAATGTTATTTCCATATATGTATTTTGTATATACAGTTCCCTTTGTTAACACCTTATTTTGAAAAACAGACGTAGTCACACGTGTATACTTCCGCTAACTTCTCCAAATCCGTCGCTAGCTCTCCCGTCAGCTCCGTTCTCTTTATATATCCATGGTCAGCTCCATCGGCCCGTTTCAATGCATTTAACATAAATGTCAGTATATGGGTGTTCTACAGTTGTAGCGTCGGCTGATTTGACCACGGAGATGAGAGTGACGGCTGGCTTGACCGAACGTTATCGCAATATAATAACGTTTCCTGTCCATGACAGAGTTAGCATGCAGCTTTAGCCCTGATGTCTAGCTCTGCTTTTCCTGGTAACGTGTGAAACCTGAAGTGTTTCCATACTTAACTGTATGTGTAGTGTTTACCACGTTGGATTTAACATGTGAGAGTGCAGGTCGTATCCACGAGGACCCTCTGGCGTTTTCTGATTGGTCGTTTTATATATACAAAGGTGAATACATTTTTTTCCCAACCCTTAAAAAATTGCCTTTTTAAATCAGTCTGTCAACCTATAATCCTTAACTAAAATATACAATATTGATGTAGGTGTATGTTGGGTGGTTGTTTTAAAGTGCCTAAAGGTGAGAACAGCTCAGTGGGGATCAGTCAATCAGTTAGCCCGGCTCTACATGGAGAAGGTCATCAAGCTGAGAAGGGAATAGATTCAGCTGAGCTCGTTCTGAAGAGGTTTCTATTTATAGTTTGTCATCAAAATATAAGTCCCACTGCTATCCCTGCAGAGTGTATGTTAATGCAATATATTAGACATGCAGCAACAGCCACTCTTGATATGTAGGTTTTGGTATTTACATAGACTGTACACCAGTTCCACACAGAATCTCTATTTATTCAATGTACATTGATACACACCTTGATAGTACCATGCGGGTAAGAAAAAATGCCTCTGGGTGAGATATTCTGTTCAGGATGGAAAGCTCCAGGCTACGTTTCCTCAAAACAACCTTCACTCAAACATCAGCTTTTGCTCCATCCTCTCATACATATACAGGTGTTTTTGGGGAACGTAGTCCTAAGCAGTACAGAAAGGGATGTTGCAGGTATAACTACTGAGGCAGGGATAAGTACAAAAACATATTCTAACACAAACACCAGCTAGACTTCATGATACATGGGACGGGACAGAAAACTGATTTTCTTTCTAACTGTTTCTGTTACTTATTTATTGATACAGCAGTCAAATAATAAATTATTATAATAATAGGATAATGAAAATTCACAGACATGTCATATGATAAACAGGCTATTGCATTCTCTCCCCCCCAACCCCATCACAACCCCTGGAGTTCCAACAGGTATGAATTTGTTTACATGCAAATGTCACACCATCGCCACTGTGCCGTCGCTTCCACCCGCCGTCTCTACACACAGTGTTAGATCAACGTGGCGCTCACTAGGACTTCTGAACGTGCTTCTTCTTCTGGAACTTCCTGAACTGGGACTGAATGGCGACAGCCGCCTTCTCGGTCTCCGGGTTTTCCATGTCGATGTCAAAGTCCTCTGGGACGTCCGTCTTGGACACATCTGGAAGGGAAAGGAAATGATGCGTGTGACTCACAGCGGTGTACACAGAGTCACATGGCCAAGTCCCCCCTCACTTGGACAGCATTTTCCAATCATAGCTAAGCAACTGTAATAAGGCACAGCAAGCCCGTTAATCTTTCTCCAAATGCTTAAGTGATGTACACTGTGCTGTAGTAAGTAAATAAAGAGTTTGGAGGGTGTCTTTTTTTTTAGCCTTTCCAAAACCAGAAGCAGAGCAGCCAAAGTGCAAGGAATGGATTAATCAGTGTGTTTGTGTGCTCTAATTTATGCTGCAATTGTTAGCATGTCCAGCTAACTAGCATATTACCATTACTTGTAAGGCTTTGTTTATGTTTAGTTTATGGGTTACAGGTAATGTTTTGTAAAAAAAAAAAAAAAAAAAAAAA
>CAKALU010037082.1:0-10931 GCA_916700995.1 Hozukius guyotensis | reverse complement strand
TTAAAAAAAAAAAAAAAAAAAAAAAAGCCCTGTTCTTGACTGGCACATCCACTGTGTAATATTTATAAACGGCATAGAAGCCGGTCCTGGATGCTACTATATCAGAGTTTTACGTTTGCCAAACACTTCTGTTAGTCCTCATCCTAGAAACCTTTTTTCTTGTCACGTTTAAGGCCGTTACACACCGGCAGCGTTTTTTTCATGCGATTAATTTGCACGGCAATGTATTTTTCAAACTGTTGTTTTTGTCATGAGTATTTTAACACAGAACGTGAATATTACATAGCGAAAAAGCGACGTTATTTTCTCGAAACAAGGTCGATTTTCTGAGTCTTTGCAACACGAATAAAGGCATCAACCAATCACGTTGTGCGGAATGGGTTGAGTCGTCTATATTTATGAAACAACATCACGGAAGCTCCGTAGTCCGAACCAGGACGGAAAATGTATTACCCCTTTCAACCTTGACAAAGGCAGTGCAGACAAGATCCTCTCCTTCCATCCTTACCTTTTCACAATAAAAGCCATAGACATATACTGTATATGTATTTTGCATTTTCGTGTTGTTTATTTGTCACACCCGCGGTATGTAAAGGCCTTAAAAATGAGAGCGTACTGCAAGTGTGTAACCAAATGTTTCAGCTGGTGAGGATGGTGACTTTTTGCCTGAAACATGCAGCTTTAGCCTCAGTCTTTTCGCACATCATGTACAGTATGTAGCCATGCATTGAATATTTAAGGCCCCACTTACAGGGTTCTTGTTTTAAAACTAGTCAGCTGAGAACATTAAAAAGTCCAACCAAAATGGTGTTTTAAACTAATTTGTGGAGCTAACATTAGCTTAATTAGCTAGCTACCTGCAGCTGATAAAATCTGCCAGTGATAGCTGTCATTTCAATGGGCGAAATGGACGGTTGCTGGTTGGAAATGAGAAGCCTTTTGTTTACCAATCAAATCTGAAATCAAGGACCCGTTTTAGAAAATAACAATGAATTTCAAAATTGTAATCTGCCACCGTTGTCATTGTAAACTGTATATGTGCTGTGCAAGAACGGAAAGCTTGACAAACAGGGATATGATTTAAAGTAGTACAATATTGTTCCATATAAGGTTTGTAACATTTCTAACACTCTTAAATGACACAAACTGATTGCACAAACTTACAAGGTCTCATTTGCTGATAGTCTCAGAAAACGAATCTATCTCAGCATCAATACTGTCACAGTAAACCACCAGCTCTTTGTTTGTGTTTGGAAAACGGTAACATAATGTAGTGATACTGTAACAGTAACTAACGTTCCTAAACCCCATCCCTCATTATAATAGTGGAGCAGAGCTCCGATGGGGGAGCCTGGGTAGTTGTCTTCCTGGTCAAAGGCCAAAGCATGAATTGATCTCCAGTTGTTAATCCTCTCTGGAGCTCAGCCAACACTGACCAAGAGGACACGACCGTAATCCCAGTATAAACTGATGCAAGCTGGTTTCAGCAAGCATGAGAAAAGAAGAGTGTTTTTATCTCCTGGTCAATGAAGTCCTAAATAATGTAGAACTACAAAAGAATATTGAACCTATTAGAAAAGAGAATTTATCCATTAACTGACCTGAGGAAATTGATGTTTTACCGCTCTAGATGGACATACTGTGATCATATCGTGACTTTACAAAACACCAATCACTTGTGGTGTTCCTTAAATTAGTCTTTTATTGACTAAAAATGTGTAATCTGCTATTAATTAGATAAGAGCAACAGAGGGGTAGGCTATAATGAGGCACGGATATTCAGGACTTTGAAAGGCCAGGACAAGCTAACATTTACCCAAGCAGGTTTCAATGTGGCTCGGACGGCTGTCTGCAACAGCTTACTGTATGTCACCAGGAATAATAATCAGGAAATGCGTGTTTCTTTGGCTCGATGAAAATTTTGAGCTTTACACTGCTTTTGCAATATACAGGATGATTGCGACTGACTTGTGTTGTTTATATATACTGTAGCTAATGTAAGATCAGTCCCTGTTGTCTGCAATGACATTAATGATTCTCATACTGAGATGAAACCTAATCATCAATTAGCTAGTTTTAACCTTAGTAACTAATTGTTTTTCTACAAAGCTCAGCATGCAGCACTCCTGCAAAGGGTTGACCTGCTTGAGTTTGATGAGCAGAACCTCTACTGTAGATAAACACACATGACGGACAGCGAGAGATGGGGGAGAGAGGAGCACCGCAGGCAGGAAAGCAGAGAGGCGACTCATGTATTGACTGTGCAGCTAATCCTTGGGTTCCCTTGGGGCCGAGCTTGAGTACCCCTCTCTTGCTGTTCAAGGAGGAGACGCTAACTGCTGTGTCAAGCCGAGCTTTGAATCCTGCATTAATTGATATTGAATTTTCCGACGCTCTAATGCCTGCTGCTTTCGCCCCGGCAGCATTAGCTATTGAGCTGTACCCTCTGCCGTGTCAACACCAGACATGTTCGTAATCTTTGTAAGACAAGCTGGTGACTTTTTTTTTTTTTTTTTAAAGATGTCTAGATTGTCAGAGTGGAGGCACACGCAGGATGTGAACCGGTGCTGTCTTCATGTGCTGGAAGGAATATTGTAATTGTGACGACATGCAGAGAACATGAGCGGCTCGACAAAGTAATAAACAAATACCCTGTTTACACCTGGCATTAAAATGCGTTTTGGGTGATTGGATTGCAAACAAACATACAAAAGTAAATGAACAATAAATCTTAGTTGAATCAACATTACCTAAAATACAGAATATAAGGAAAAAGTTGTGGTGGTGGAAAGAGCTGCGTCACTGTTGGCATTAGCACATCAGCAGAGTAATAGTTAGAAATGTTATATAAGGTCACGCTGTACACTAGTATTATAACAGTAATACAGTCAGCGCGTTTTCCTACGAATGTCCAGCAACACGTGACGCACGTGTCAATTTCCACTCCAGTCTTTTTAAAATTAACTTACGTCTTTACAGGAAACAACTTGGTTAGGTTTAGGAAACAAAACTACTTAGTTAGGTTTAGGAAAAGATCGTGGTTTGGGTTAAAATAACGACGGATGTTACGTGACGAATAAATCAACGTTGACTTCTGGTTTCATACGGGGTACGAACACCGGCCTCCTGGGTTTTTTAACCCACCCATCCACCCCGACCTCCTCCCTATGCACCGTTTGTTGCTCTTTATACTTCCTGGGTCAGGATTACGTGGATTACATAGAAATTGGTTTTGTGGGATATATACGAATTATAGTGCATTACTTTTCGTAGGTATAGCAACGAACAGTGAATGAGAATAGCGACTTCAGTGCTCTGCCTGAACTAACGTTACTGTGTCTTGTGTGCATGTGAGGAGGGAAAAATTAGGTTTCATCAGCACAAATGAAAAGTGTTTCTTCTCACAACTTTACATGGTTTATTTCAAAATATTTTTTGTTTTCTGACGCAATTATCTTGTTTCAATCTGACAATGAAGTACATAGTAACTTTTGATTTCTAAAATGCAAACACAAGTCAGTGAAAATACGCATTACTTTGGCATCCATCTAGTTTTCGATAGTCATATTAACAACTTTTGAGAGTGATCACTTTAAAGCAGCATTTCCTCTATGTTGTGTATCAGTACAACTGTCAGCAAATTCAATTTAGTTCAGTTAGGTATCGTGCTGTACATGTTTTTGTAACCACACAAACTAATCAAGTCCACTTTAATATCTCAGAGGAAACAATCTAAAAGAATCATGGCACCATCTTGAAGAAAGGCTTTGGGTCCTGAGGACAGATTTTCATCAATTTTTATAAGACAGGAGGCAGTGGCTGAATGTGACAATGACGGATCTTTCTCCTCAGTTTAAGGATTCATCTCCTCCTCGGCACACACACACACAACGGATTACAAACCTATTACCTCTGGCAGCACTCTCAGTGTCCCTGTCTTCACCTAATGGGAGTGTTATATCTGCTGTCAGAGTGCCAGTCTGGATCATCTTGACTGTGCTTTAAGCGAGGAGCAGAAAGATGTATTTATTTATTTATGGTGTTGCTGTGTGGCAGCTGCTGGAGTAGAGGCCTACATGCTTCTAGGTTTGAGGCTCAATGGATTTACTTTCTTCAGACATGACTTTCCTCTATGTTTTGCCAACTTTATCTGTAGTTCAGATGGGATGGGTTCATAAGTGACATGATAAGACCATCCTTGGTTGGCTGTCTTTCAAAATGTCTTTTAAAAGCTGCTCTGAAGCCCAGTGAAAGCTGGGACGTCTTATTGATTTCACTGCTTAAAACCAGTTGAGCCATGAGAGGGATTTGTGGAAGCGGAGGACGAGAGGCATTAAAGAAGGACTTTTAGACCTTGAGACAAGAGAGACAGATTGTGGAAAGTAAAGTGAGACTCGGTATTAAAATGTTTTACACAGTGTGTGGACATCTGTTTGGGCTTAAGATGCTGCAGTGCTGCAGTGCTGCAGTGCTGCGTGATTTATGTCGCACTAAAATGTTCGTAGTTGCTGCTAGGGGTGTGCGATATGACGATATTAGATTGTGAACAATTAAAATGTCATCAGTGTATGAATGTGTGTGTGAATGGGTAAATGTTGATAGGTAGTGTATAGTACTTTGAGTGGTTGGAAGACTAGAGAAGCGCTACACAAATGCAATATTTACCATTTATATTAGGCTACATTTACTTTGTTTTATGCTGCATTTGTGTTTTAAATTACAGCATCCCAGGGAGGTTTTGAGAAACCCCCTTGAGAAGTTTTGATTGCCTGATTTCTTTTTTTTATTTTGATTCAGGAATCCAGTAACTCAAGAAATAATATTTCAATCTGTTGTTTGGACTCACAGGTTACCAAACTTAAGGATGTTTCTTTCTCACCAGTGTTAAGAAGCTTGTTTTTTTATTTTATTTTAATTAGGGCTGTCCTCTACCAAAGAAATTCTTAGTCGACTAACACTGATACGATTTTGTCAACTAATCGATTAGTTGATGTAATCGACAGATCTGTGAAACAGAGAGAGAGAAACAAAGAATCACACAAAATCATCACTTTAAATCTTGTGTTTACCAGAGATGTGCTCATAAGTTTCTTAGAAATAAGTCACTCAGCATGAAAAAGCATAGAAATTGTAATCCAAACAACCAAAACGACTGATTAGTCGACTAATCAACTAAGAGGGGGAAGCCTTAATAGTAATTCCCATTTATCTTGCCGTGTTACTTCTGAAAAAGCAACTGAAGCCATGTTTGTCAGGAGTGAGGCAGTGCTGTTACTCCAGTGGTCATAACATGTAAGAATAAGACATCCACCATTCAAAGCTGACAGATCTGGATACAGAGGCATCTTGCACTGTTTTCAAAAGATATGAAGAGGATTTGAGAGTGTGTGTGTGTGGTGTAAAACTGTGTGTATTTATGTGTGTAGGAATGTGCGTGTGTGTGTGTGCATATTGTGCCTGCCAGTGTTTGAAAGTCAGTGTGAAAGTGAAAGGAAAATATCAGCGACCCCTCGGGCCCTGAAACACCAGAGGGGCAGCAAAGCGTGAGAGAGACCACAGCGATCAATACACAAATACACATGAAGGACTGGTTCTGTATTGATTGCTACTGTGGGCTCTGCTTTTTCACTGTGTGTCAACTTTTATTTTGCTTTGGCGAGGAAGCGTCTGTGTAACCTACTTGGATGTGGCCGCACATTTGAAGAAAAAAAAAAACCGTGGGATGTTCAAAGAGCTACAGAGGAAATGTGTGGTTTCAGCTCTTTCTAGCACTGAATGCCTTTTGAAAAAGAGATACAGTGTGCATTTACTAACAATATCTGACAGAATAAGACAAATTCATTATGGCTATAATTGAGTACAGTAAAGCTAATTAAAAAGTATGTAGAAAATGGGTCGTCTTCACTTTTGAGAGCTTGTCGCTAATTATAAAAGGATGACTTTGATCTTTAAGGTGAGCCAATTTGAAATTACTCCTGAGCCTGTTTGAGATGAGGAGGGAGGTGCTGTTGGCGTAGCAGTTTCCACATTATTCTTTAACAATACTCTGCAAGCTCAACATTTACATAAAGAAATGGAGCTGTTTTCATCTGTGAACAAGCAGATGATTAATTCACATATGATAGCAACCTACCAGAGGATTACCCAGTGCTATCCTTCAATGTTCCTGTCAGTGTGGTTTGTTTGTTACAGTTACAGTATCACGTAAAGCTGTAGTAAGCCCGTGCTGCCCAGCTGTTGCAGTGACATGGACAGTCTGTGTTGTGCTTGGACTCATAAGGTCAGTGAACATATGGAGCATATGGCCCAAATACACACAGACATCTGGACCCCAACCATGTCCACCAATGTCACAGAAGACTGGGCTGAGTAGTAACAAAGTACATGAACACAAGCACTGCATGTAAGTACAATGTGCGTTTCTAGAGTATTTTCATTTTGCTCTCAAAAAACCAAGCATGACACAAGCAAACAAAGGATCAATCGATTTAAATATTATTATTATTATTATTATAATTAATTGTGATTAATCGCAAATTAATCGCACATTTTTTGTCTGTTCAAAATGTACCTTAAAGGGAGATTTGTCAAGTATTCAATACTTCTCCTCCTGTCCTTTTTGAATCAACATACTTGTGTATTTTTACACTGTAGTATTGCTACTTTTACTAAAGTAAAGGATCTGAATGCTGTTTTAATATTTTTTTATATAATAAATAAACATCAACAACAACACTGAATGTCCACTGACTCTGAATGTCTGCAGTTTGTATTTTGTGTCTGGAAGTAAACAGCAAGATGCAGCAAAGCGGAAAAAAGTTTCAATTGTATCCACTTGATAAACATTCAATCTTGAGCCGTTATCTTTACGATAAACACCTCCATCCTCCAGCTCCTCTGTTAGTTCTGCTATCAGGTAAACAGCCTTTGCTGCATTACTGAGGTGCGTCACAGTTGCATGTACTTGTTGAAAATGAGTTCCAGTGAATATGAATACATCTGTGTGTGTGGCTGTCCTTGAGCCTGTGAGAGGTTGTCTCTAAAGACTGTGTGTGCTGGGGGTATGCAGAGTGGGCGAGAGTCAATAGCAGCGTTACTCCCTCCTCGCCCACTCTAAGAGCTCTCCCTCTCTCCCAATCTCTCTCTCTCTCTGCATTGAGAGGCACACTTCAGACGCGCTGGGAAAGCAGTTTTTCCAGGCCTCAAATTAATTGTCAAGGTCAGACAACAAAGGCGTGCTTTGTGTGTGTATGTGTGTACTGCAGGCTGTGTACTTTCCTTCACTCTTTTTATTAAGTGAATAGAAAGGTGAACCTGAATCCTACAGACAGGGAAGAATTAGTCTCCTGCAGCTCGGTGTTTCAACTCAGCCAGAGATAAATTGGTGTTGGTGAATAATGTTGCTGAACGGTGACACTGTTTAAAAGGGCGATTTTTTTTTTTATTGTTTCAAATGCGTGAGCAGCGTGAGACGGCACTGCGAGCCCTTTCTTTCTATATAGAGTTTGCCTTTCATAACAGCCATTTAATTTCATAAATGTAATTTCTATTTATTTATTTATTTATTCATTAATTATTTTCTTTAAACAGAAAGATCAGTTTATGTCAAATGTTATCAATTAATTAATGGCTACATTTAGTTTTAATATTGTTTTTACCACATTTAATGAAATATTTATTTATTTATCGACTAATTTATTATTATTATTTTCTATTATTTATATTTATATTTATATTTATTTTAGACAGAAAAAGGTTAAAGGTGTAGGATTTAGCGATATCTAGCAGTGTGGTTGCAGATTGAAACCTCTCCTGTGCGCCAAGCGTGTAGAAGAACTACGGTGGCCGACGCGAAAATGCGAATGGCCCTATCTAGAGCCAGTTGTTGTCAGAGTAGCGCAGCGCATTTGGAGAATAGCAGAGTCAGTGTGTAGAGTGTGTGTGGGAAGTGAGTGTTGAAGCAAGCTTAGTTTCAGTTGATTATACACTAAAGAAAACATACTATCGGCGGATGCCTCTCTCATTCAGCAGCCTTGTTATGTCTGTATAACGCTACACTACGTTGTCTGTCATCCCGTCATCTACCGTTTTTTTCTTTCTCACCGCGGACGGACAGCAGTTCCCGCCGCACCTCGGAGTCTCGCCACACATCCACACACGTATCTCTCTGCTCTCAGAAGGAGGAAGAAGGCAGGGTCATGCGTCATCAACGCGTCATCAGTTACACTGCGCATGTGTTATACCCAGAGGTCTTAATGCTCAGGCCTCTTAAAAGAATTCCTGAATTCGGATCATGATCCGGATCGCCACCAAAATCTAATGGATTATTCATTGTTCTATAATCCACCCCTCCAAAAATTTTGATTCAAATCCATCTCGAACTTTTGGAGTAATCCTGCTAACAGACAGACAGACAGACAGACCAACGCCGGTGAAAACATAACCTATCTTGGCGGAGGTAATTACAAAACAATCTTTAGACAATCAAACACATTGATGCAAAAACTTTTAAGTTTTTAGGGGATTCAATTTAATGCTAGCACTACTCTACTGACTAGTTTTCCTCTTTCCATAAGTCAATGAAGTATACATTCATTGAATAAAGCACAGAGCACACTATTTTATAATTATAAACATTCTACTTGCTTCCATCTCAAACTGTGAAGTGGTGCTGAGTCAGGGCGACACATCAAATCACTGCCATGATTTAGCGGAGGTGAAAGCAGGGAAGATATTAGTTTTCTCGTTGATGCCTTTATTTGCTTCGCTATGATGGATTTAATGACAGAAAGCTCAACAATAAACATGATTTGCAATGCACTCGGTGCATGGAGCTGATCTTTATTTCCCCCTGGACAGAACTGATACAGGCAGTCTATCTCTGCTCAGGGAGGCAATCATCAGAGAGTTGGATTTACACAAGCTGATGGTCATCTAAGTTTTGTCTCCTGGTGTCTGTATTATTTTACCCTGCTGAGTCAGGACGTTAAACCTGAGACCAATCCTCAGCTTTGTCACAAGATTTAGAAGAAAACTGTAAAGTGGTGCAATATATAACCTCTGTGACACACCAAACTATTAGTGAAGTTGACTTGCTATAAGGCATGAGGCATGCTAAAAATCCCTACACTGCTTTTTTTTTTTTGAACAGTGAGTAATTACAAATGAACAATCACGTAAAAGCTAGGAAATAAATGACACAGTTTTAGAGCTCATGCCTTTCTTCATCTCTGTCATGTGATGCCCACATGACAGAGATGAAGAAAACTGATAAAAAACGACAAATGGAATAACTCAAATGCTTGTTACGAAATGTTCTCCATGTCATGTAAACGATGACATGGCACCCTGAACTCTCATCAGATCATGATGAGATCTGACGGAAAGCCCTGAGGCGTGCGTGCGTGGATTGTGTGTCTGTGCGTGCGTGTGTGTGTAGACTCTGATGGCAGCTGTCCTTCAGACCCCGTTACTGTCAATCATGTGACATGTGCCTTTTAAAGCTCATCTTACGTACATGGGCCCACATGTACTGTAAACTGTGGCCCACTTTTCCTCCCTCTCATCCTGTCTTCGCTTCAATCATCCTCTGTCTCTCGTTCTGTCTCCTCTTACATACTGTAAGTCGTGCAGTTGTTGGTTTTATTTTGAAAAATGTTTAAAATGCTTAATTTAGGGGCTGTTAAGATGTGTCTTGAACATCAGCCCGTTCGCACAAAAAGACGTATGAATGTTACGATAATGTGCAAGGCATTTAGGGTGCAATAAGAATGCCTTTCTTGATTTCTGCGTGTCAATTGTACACTATATATCCTGTACTGACTGCAATGTAAATGCATCCGTGTATAAATGCTACGGTAAGAGTTAGTGACATAGTATAAAAAGGGAGAAAGACCACTTATGGTGGACGGGTTGGGAGGTTGATGGGTCCGACAATCACCGGACTTTTAACCAGGAGACTAGTGTTCGAGACCAGTGTTTTGTAAGTTGCGTTAGTGACGATTGTCATTTGTGACGTGTTTTCAGTCGGTGTGTTACATTGTTTCCGTGCGTATTTTACTTAGTTTAGGTACTTATTATAAGCCCAACCATGATGTTTTTCCTAAACCAAACTGCGGACATTTGTGCGGCGTACAAATGACACACAAAAAGGCTAAAAAAGGGTACTCATGACACGCGGTACGTCCGTGTAATATTGTGCTATTTATACGCCTTCCTGTGAGACCGGGTTGTGAACATAGCACCGCTGCTGTAAATAAAAATTAAAGAGTTTGAAAATTAATGTCATAATGTACCTCATAATAAATTAAACTAATGAAGCTTTTTCCAGTATTTTTTACCTTGTGCAGCAGATGTTTTGTTGTTGCCAGCAGCTGCTCCAGATCCTTGTCTCTGCAACGCAAAAACAACAAAACAGAAAAAAATGAATAAGATGGACATTTCTCATCACAGTACATTTTTGTTCAAACTGAAATGACTTCAGCAAAATAATGTCATGTTCTGGCTGTGCCAGTCTTTGTTATTAGTTATGTTGATGTGATTTTGGTTTGTGTTTGGTTTCTTTTATATTGTCATTCCAGTTTCCTGTTTTATTTTGTAATTCACTCCTCCTGTGTCTTGTCTGGTTTTACTTCCTACCTTTGTTTGTTTTCCCGCCTTTGTTAATTGTCTGCCCCGCCCTGATTTGTTTCACCTGTGTTTAATCACTGTCCTGTATTTAAGCCTGTGTTTTCCCCTCGGTCTTTGTCGGTTCGTTTGTCTCTCCAGCCCCGTCTACCTTGTCCTCCGTTTTGATTGTTACCTCCTGCCCTGATCCTGGTGTTCCTCGTGTTTCCCTGGTTGGTGTTTTTTGGTTTTGTCCTCTGTTTGGTTTTTGTTGTTTGTTTCTATTTGTTCTTTTGTACTTTGTTCCCCTCCCTGCATTTTTGTTC
>CAKALU010037081.1:0-13403 GCA_916700995.1 Hozukius guyotensis | reverse complement strand
ATATATGTATATATATATATGTACATACATGCACACACATACATTTAAAATAATAATAAAACCATAATACATACACCGAAACATGCAAAAATAAAATAAATTTAAAAAAACATAAAGGGTTGTTGCTCATTTTGGCTTTCAAAGATATGTATTGTAAAAGTCCATACATTTTGCAATACACTACAGGTGGATAGGTTTTCTTTAACTAACAGATATCACCATGAAACTTCCCCAGTTGATTACTTACATTAAGAGATTTTTTTTGTATTGCAAGTTTTCTGAAATGTTATCTTTAAATATGCAAATGAGGCATTATATAATGCTGACTTTTGGTAAATTAGGAGAAATCTACAGCGTTACATTATACTGTATACATCTCACTGTGTCCCACCTGTATTTTATATTATACTTGAATGTCTGTTTACAAGTTACCAATAGTCTTATAGTGCCCCCTACTGGCACTTATAGGAACCTGCCACTGCAGACTGAGCCAAACTTTACAGTAGAAGTAGCCTGTATCAGGTGGTGTAATCAACAGGCACTCAGATCTTTATTAGTTTGGTTTATATTTTGTATTATTAATCTGCAAAATAACCACAGGTATCAAATGTAGTGCAGTAAAAAGTATTTCCCTCTAAGATGTAACAAGTGGAATAGAAGTACTAAGTACAAGTACGTTAAAATTTTACTTAAGTACAGTGGAGTAAGTGTATTTTCTACCACCGGTAATGACACACACATATTGTCATTTCTCTGTATCTGAAGATAGAACTGCATCCATATAACCGTTCACTCATTCAAAGCATTTATGATGAATAATAATATGCCATACTGGTAAATGTTCTGATGTGTGACCGTGTTACAGGCTAAAAATGCTAAAAAATAATAATAAAAATAGGCCCTTGCTAACCCTTTCACTTCCAAATCCCACAGTATTTATCTAACAAAGAGCACTTAGCCTTGAATGAACTTTCTAATAATAAAGACATCAGTATTCGTCCAGCGGATAAGGGTGGCGCTGTAGTTGTATTATCCAAAGAAAAATACATTGAACAGCAAAACCCGTGTTGAAATTACAGTAAGCTGCTCAGCTTTGGCTCATTTCTCGAAACAGTCTTAACTTTCTCTAAACTGAAAGTGCAGCCATCACAACTGCTTCATGGGACATTACAACTCTATTGCATGTTTGCAAAAGGTAGTAACTCACCCAAAACACTTCATTCATGCTCCTTAACCTTGTTATTGTTTCAGTAAATTGGCCACCAAAATGAAAAGTAATTTTGTCATCGTGTGAGACGTCCTGGTCAAAATGTGTAGATGATTTTTCCCCATGACAGTCAACCCTGGAAACGTTTTTTATATACAAATCTCTGTTTTGTTCTACTTTTTATTGACACTGACTGCTTATACTGTACGATACAAGAATGTCAGTTTTGTCTAGCTGAATGTGTAGTCAGTAGGTCAAATACAAATAATATAAATGTATATAAATGTAAGAGTTACGCAGAAAAAGGATATGCACATTTGTATGTATACAGTCAATTTATTTGTGTAGCAATGTGTTGAACAGAAATTTTGCCACAAATTGACATCCATGCCAAAAAACAACAACAACAACAACAACAACCCTGCAACAATGAAAAAAAACTGCAGTAGTTCAGTTCAAAAACAACAAACTGTACCTCCTCGTCATAGATATTTATGGAATATACACGTATGTCTGACAGATTTTGATAATTGAATGGATCATTTTGCATGTGACGGCTCAAACGATGAAAGATTGTTTAGAAGTTGTGAAGAAGACGACAATTTCACTGAGAAACAACTCATCAGTTTTGATCCATGTGCAAGTGGTTATTGTACTGACTCTTTTGTACTTTACGTGCAATTTGCTTGAATGAATGAAAAATTTGAATCTGTTGTCAACGACAAACTAATTGTTTAGAGATTTGAGCTCATTGTTTTGAAAAAAATAATTCTCATTTGAGAATTGAGCCAAAGCGAATGAGAAAAACTGTAAAAGAACACATGATGTTCTATTGAAATGATGATGAATTTGGTTTTCTAACGGTTGAACACCCTGTTATTGCTGCTTTTTACCTACTCACCAAAGTGCACAAGGGGCCTAAAGATAACCCTCCTGGCCGTCCTATTATATCAGGCAATGGTACTCTTACAGAACCGGCTTCTAAATATATTGATTCCTTTATTAAACCTTTGAAGACTACCATCCTTTATTGAGGACACCACTGATGTATTGAATAGGATTGCCACTTTGACTCCGGTCCCATTTCCTTGTCACCATGGATATAGAAAGTTTATATACAAATATTGACCACCAGGAGGGGCTACTTGCCTTAACCTTTCAGACAGAGGGAACTCCACACACTCCTCTGATTTCCTACTGAAATTGACAGACTGGGTCATTCACAATAATGTTTTTTTGTTCATGGATGAAATATATATTTAAAAGATTTGGGTACACTATTGGCTCCTGTTTTTGTCCACATTATGTTTGTCTTTTTTGGGGGGGTTTGTGGGAAAAAGGAATATGTTTTGAATCAATGGAAATTTGGACCTTGTGGTCAGATTATTTTCCAGGCAGTTGTTTTCAGGTTTCAAGATTGAACCTTGAACTTCATGTTAACGCAACTTGTGATTTTTAGGTTGTAGCGGGCTCAGTTTTAAAGCTAGAGTGAAGATACTAGTATCATATGAAACTACAAAACCTACAATCTATTGGTGCCAACTATGTCATACTAACATGTTGTGAAGGAGGCTAAGTAACGTTCCAAACTTACGCTGAATTTTGGTGAGGAAAAAATGGCATGGCCATTTTCAAAGGGGTCCCTTGACCTTTGACCTCAAGATATGTGAATGAAAATTGGTTTTGGCTTTTTTAATAAATTAGCCACTACAATAAAGGCTTTTTACTATTATTAAGATATTATTAAGAAACGAGAAAACATGCCATGTCATACTAGCTTGTCGGGAAGGAGGCTAAATAACGCTCCAAATTTACACGCAATTTTGGCAAGGAAAAACTGTCATGACCATTTTCAAAGGGGTCTCTTGACCTCTGACCTCCAGATATATGAATGAAAATGGGTTCTGTGGGTACCCACGAGTCTCCCCTTTACAGACATGCCCACTTTATGATAATCACATGCAGTTTGGGGCAAGTCATAGTCAAGTCAGCACACTGACACACTGACAGCTGTAGTGTGTGTAGTTAATTGATTTCTAGTAATATATACATACATTTGCATGCCCACTCCCATGTTGATGTTAAAGACTTGACAAATCTGCCTTTAAGGTAAATTTTAACAGATAAAAAATGTGTGATTAATTTGCGATTAAATGCTTTATGAGGTTCATTGTTAGAAAAGAACATCCAGATACACACTGTATTTTACCAGCAGGTGTAACACACTGTACTTGAGGTATCATCTGTCCTGTGGAGTGTATCCCGTATTCTCTCCGCTACGCCAGCCTGGCTCTTCCTCAGACCTACACCTCTGAAGCCCTTCGCTGTATCATGCACAGAGGTAATGCACACGCAGACGTTACACAACACTCAGCAGTTTCATAATGCTGCTGCCTGGTGTGCAGTTAGCGTGTGTTCAGGTCAAGTGCATGCACATGGCTCAGACTGTCTAAATCATTAATCAGCTCTGGTTCCTGTGTAACTCAACTTCCTGGGATGTAAGGTATAGCGGTGTCGCCCGGTCTTTCTCCTTCTCGTGACCTCACCGTCTACCGAGCAACGAGACCTGACGACAGTCGGAGCTCCCTCCATGTTACATGATATACACACACATGAAAGCACAGGAAGTCAGTGGAGCCGTTTCCTGTTTGAGGGCCTTATCGTAGAGGTGGAAGACGAGACACGGGCAGAAGTCGACAGTGTCAGAATTCAATTTGAGGGATGAAGTGAAAGGATTTTTTTCTTTGCAACTGAATCCTTCCACATTCACTGATTGACTTCACTTGAACCTTAGTGTCTCATCCCATATGTGTATTTAATGAATACTTCACCCCCAAAATGCTCATTTGTATCAATTACTCACCCCGTGTTACCTTGAAGTCTTGAAGAAAACTTTGTTTTTCTAATCGCCCATGCGAGTTCTGTTTATGCAAAGTTAAATTCCTTTAATGTTTTACTACATGCATGAATTCACAACGTCGTGGGAACCCAGAATGGGCTTTAAAATGCTGATCGCTTCATATTGTCGAGGAAATTCTCACCCATTCAGGCTCCCCACAGCGACAGTATCTCCTCTAGATGCTTTTGAAGCCTGCATGTGTTCAGATTTACGTGTCCTGTCTGGTGTGTGACAGGAAGTGGTAACTCATGTTGGTGCGTTACCGGGTGCTCAGCTGCAAACCTTCGTTTTTCTCAGTTCAGGTTGGTTGTTGTTCTCCATAACTAAACATATGTAATGTTATGAATTGCACTCAAACTCCAGTCGACTACCTGCGCGGTCTCCCCCCCAAAGGGCATGTGAAGCGTTCCCTCTCCTGTGTTGTTGTGACATGTGTGCACAGTGATAGCAGTCACGCTTCGATGAATGTTCTGTTCATGTATATTTTGTAAGAATAAACCTTGTTGAGCAATCCTCCCTTTGTCTCGTTGTTCTGCCAGATTTTACTCAAAATCCCCCCACAATTCCTGCGGTTATAAAAAACACCCGCAGGCCACGGACGACAGATGCATTCAATGACATCATGCTTCGCTTGCATCACTGTGTTGCTTGTTACCATGGTGATGATGATGACCCCGATGCCTTCAGTTGAATCCTCACCAGTTGACTGTTTGAACCGTGTGGATGGTGGATGGTGGGTGTGCCTTGTTTTTTGTACGTGTGTCTCTTTGGTTATTTTCATGTGTGTTTTGTGGGTGATGAGTCTGTGCATGCTCATGTTTCCTGTGGTGTTTGTGTGAGTTCACACACTGTATGTGTATTAGTGAAGTGTATTTGAACTTATTTGTGTCTGCTCTTGGGTGTGTTGTATGGCGGTGAAATTGTCTTTAAACTGGAGTCAAACAGCAAAAAAAATGTTTCATCAGAAGCAAAAAATAACTTGAAACAGCAAAACTTAATTTATTAAAAGTTAAATTATTTGAATTGCAAGCCAAATGTTTTTAGGTCAAATCCATCCATCCATCCATCCATTATCTGTAACAGATTATCCAATTCAGGGTCGCGGGGGTGCTGGAGCCGATCCTAGCTGACATTGGGCGAAGGCGGAGTACACAGGACAGGTCGCCAGGCTATCACAGAGCTGACACATAGTGACAGACATCCATTCACGCTCACATTCACACCTACGGGCAATTTAGAGTCAACAAATAACTTAACTTGCATGTCTTTGGACTTCGGGAGGAAGCCGGAGAACCCGGAGAAAACCCATGCTAACACGGGGAGAACATGGAAACTCCACACAGAAGGGCCTCAAGCCGGATTCTGACCTTTGTTCAGCCTTAAAATATATAGAAATATAGAAATTTCATCAGCCTTAAACCGGTAAAGACACAATATTACTCCAATAAATGTGTGTATCTGTGTAGAGTTGCGGCGTGTGCATGGTAGTACAGTTACTGTTACTGTGAAAATCCCCAAGCAATTTTCTTTTGTGTGTGTTAACCATTGATCATCTTCTGTACACAGAGTCTATCATTTCCAATGAGGCCGTGGTACACCTCGTAATGCAACGGCTTCACTGACAGGCTGCTATTAAAATGCTCCTTTAGTTCAGTGTCTTTGGTGTTTGGTGAGCTCACTGACGACACCATACCTAATTACAGTGAGCGTCTCTGTAATTACATGCAGTGACACCCAAAGTCTCGTAGCACTAAACTGTGTGTTCCTGTCACAATATATATAACCTGACATGGACAGAATGTACAAAAAGCTCCATTTAAATTGTAATCAAAGGGCGAGTTGATTGATTAAACATGGTAGATAACTGATGAAACTGATCCAGATGTTGCACAGTTTCTCAAACTTTAATTAAACAGAGAATTCCAGTAACATTTAGAGTTAAAACATCTGGTTTACATTTCCCCTATTCATGTTGCAATAAGTTCCGTAATTTATTATTGTTGTATATGTGGCAATAAAGGTTATGATACACAGAATTTGGGGGGTGATTTCACCCCCTCAACTGGGACATGATCAACAAACTCTGACCAAATGATATACATCAATCTTTTAAAGTTGTTTTGTGCACTAAGCAGACATTCGAGCCTGTAAATGACATGTCTACTAGTTGCAAATACCAGCGTTAAGAATGAAGAGAAGAAGATAAACATGGCTCAGTGCAAACCTGAAAAGTAAGATAAGATTGATCCCACGCAGGGAACTTGATGTGATTATAAAAAAGTTATGATTTAATGGTTGATTACAGGCTTTATCTGGGGATCTACACCGTCCTCTTTTTGAACAGGACATCCATTCCTCTCTTGCTGATTATCTGCACATAAATGCCTTGCTCAAGGACACAAACAATTTTTTTTTTGCGTTGAAATAAAAATAGGTCATCATTCACTTTCCTTGCCAATATTTATTAAGACTGTCTCAGGATTGTATCCAACACCTTGTCCAATTCCAGAGCTTTTTCTGTTATTTTTCTGCGGGAGGGAATAACTTTGCCTACAGAGGAAAAAATATATACACTGTGGATGTTGGAAAATGATTTGACGATTCTGACTTAAGATGTTTAATTCTGCTGTCACCAAGTAGGAAACTTGTATCTTAGTGCCTGAGTGGAAGTGTTTTATTCCCACTAACTTCTCCAGTGCTGTACATTCAGTGGTTAAAGAATGGGAGAGGGCACTTGTGGAGGAGTTAAACAGTATATAGACATGTGTTATGTTTTGATGAATAAGAGCTTAACTATAAGTTGCATACTGATGAGATATTGTATTAAAAATGTTGTATAAGAGCATTATAAAGAATAAATGGTATATACAGGTGGAGTTATATTTATATCTATATGGGAAACACTGGACTAAACTACCGAACATATAGTTAAAACTAGCTCCACCTCGTCCAGCTACAATATTAAATTGCTGATAACGCTTTGATGCATGAGTAACAATTTAATGTCATGTATAATAATATCACTTCTGCAGAACGAGTACTTAATTTTGATACTTTAAGCCTACATTTTGGTGATATTTATGTTCTTTTACTTAAGGATTTAGACTGTTGTATATTCCTACTTATACTTAAGTAGGCAAAAGGATCTGAGTATTTCTTCCACTAGTACGCAGTACCCTTTTTTAGATGAATGAAATCAGTTTTTTCCTATGTTTGAACTCCAAAATAGATAAATAAATAGATACATTGATTGATAGTAATAAATGATATTCTTTTATGAAGCCATGACGAGACTGATTTTGCACATGCAATAAGGCAGGCTACTTAATGGTTAAGTATGTTCACATAATTACCTCTTACACGTCTCTGGCACCTCATCAAATAGGTTTATAGTCCGACATCAGAACTGCACCCATAGCAACGGTCTGCTATAAAGAAATAACAGACCGCAGAGTGCCGTGATTGACCAATCAGAATGGAGTATTCTACAACGCCGTGTAATATTATATATTGTACACTGAGGAAAGTAGTTGAGAGAATTTCACACTGTGCTTTCGGAGTAAGGATTTTTTAATTGGGGGTTGTACTACAGCATCTGAGAAAGGTCTGCAAGTCTCACCTGGATTGTGCTTCTTCAAGACAACCATCACCTCAGAAGTGCAATCAATCATCCAAAATATTCATCTGTATTTCATTTAGCAAATACCTACTATAGATTATATAGATTTTTATAACTGTTGGTATAATTTAGAGGAAATGCAGCAGTGTTGTCTGTTCAATTCATCCCATTGTTGCTGATTAATCTCAAGTAGACACGCTGTTCCTTGAATGTGTGATTTGTTCAAATTTCAAGTAAAACTCTGTTTGTTGAGTAGAGTTCACTGTTCACTTCCTGTTGAGGCATATCAACATATTTACGATTTGAGATCAGTGCGGCCAGGATGGACTTCCGAGCCGATCGGGGGGATGTAAAAAACACTCTTAACATACGTCACACCACAGGAATATCTGGAAAGATAATCTTTAGAACAATCAAAAAATCAAGGCTTTGCTGACGATTGTCGGGATGGAGGAATCGGGCCCAAAATGGGCTTGATTCTCGTGTATTGTGTACCCGGCATTAGCTGCACAGCCAGCTGAGCAACCGACAGCTGAGATGGAAAAAAAAAACATCTTGCCAGTTGTCTTCCTCTTGTCTTGGCATGTTTATTTTCTCATAGCCAGTTTACAACCTATTCAGGGTTGCCAAATATCAGTTGTAGCCTGCATGTGTGTGTCTTGTGATGCGTGCAGGCAGCTGCAGGTATTTTGAAAGCTTATTAGAAAATATTTTCTCAGTCCGATTAAGCAACACTGTGAACTATGTTACCATGTGAGGAGTGTCCTTCTGTTTCGTTTACTACAAAACAACATCTGGAGAACATTTACAGCAACATATGTAGGCTACAGATCACGTAATACAGACACTTTCTCACTCACACACTGAACTTGTTACTGTATGGTTATAATACTTGGTATTTCAGAGGGGAAATGAAGTAATGTCAAGCTGTGCCAGTCCCACAGTGCACCCATTCACAATATGAGCTATTGGTTTTAATCAAATACAGAATGTAGGATGCACACAAGTCAGTTAAAAATGTGCTCGGTCTTGCACACACACACACATTTGATCATCTGGTGCGGTCACCTTATGTGCCTGCTTTGTGATATGCTAAACATTCTGTAAACAGTATCCTGTGCATGGTTACTGTCACCATGGCAGCATGACAACAGCGCTCAGCTCGGCCTCTCAAACACGGGACAGTAGTGTTATTTAATATTTGGCTACGCATGAGCACAGCATGTTTCTATCACATAATCCTGTCACACCAGCGAAGACTTCTCCTCCGCAGACCTCCTGACTCCCTTGTGTGGCTGAACGCAGCCCCAGCTGTTGCTATGTTTTGGTCTTATCGCACAACAACAACAAAGGATAAAATGCTCGCTGAGAACAGTCTGCCCTTACTGGCGCGATCCAACACACACTTTGTCCACTGTCAGCATCACATGGGACGAGAGCAGATGCTTTTTTTGCTGAGATCTAGGGCACTTACATCATAGCGAGGAAAGTGAAGTAAGTCAGTGCAAAAACAGATCTGTTTGTGTGAGGAGCCAAAATAAGACTTGATCCACATTTTCTAAAAATAGCAGCATTTTAGAGCTTGAAAACTCACTTTTTTTTTTTTTTTAAATCAGTTGGAGGTGTTTTAGTTGCTAAACAGACTGTCTCATAAACCTGAGGTCATAGTTCAATCTCTGTTGAAACATTCAGTAGCAGACCTGCGTCCTGTCAAACACAGAAGCTGCAATAACCTGCTAACTTGCACTAGATTGTATGCCAACGGCTTAAATGTGAACCCTCTGAGACCCACAATACACCTTTTTCAGGGGGGTACAGGGGGTCTTTAGAGGGAGATAGCAGGTCAACAGTAGATGTCACATAGAAGTGGTGTACATCATCTGAAAGATGAGAACCTAAAGATTCATTTGAGATGAAGCTCAGCACTGTGTCAAGTTGTTTTAGTTATAAATAAAAAGAGACTCTTGGGTACCCATCAAACCCATTTTCATTCACATATCTTGAGGTCAGAGGTCAAGGGACCCCTTTGAAAATGGCCATGTTAGTTTTTCCTCGCCAAAATTTAGCCCAGCTTTGGAGCGTTGTTTAGCCTCCTTCCCAACAAGCTAGTATGACATGGTTGGTACCAATGGATTCCTCAGGTTTTTCTAGTTTCATATGATACCAGTTTCTTCACTCTAGCCTCTGAAAGACAGTAAAGTCAGTTGGGATCGCGATCCCGCAGGTCTCAGAGGGTTATTAATACTGAGCTATGAAAATCTATAATAGTGCTGTATTTTTGGGATGAAACTAATACACATCAAAATTCCAAACTTTTTTTTATCCTCTGCAGAGAAGAAGCAACTTTTCATCTCCAGTTCAATCAGAACGCAGCAGCAGAGCTTTAACTCAACGCAGGCCAACAGACTGTTTTGTTACATTATTACAACATTACAATGTTGATTTGAATATTTTAATGATCACATTGAGCTTCATTGCAGACTTCTTCAGCCAGCTGCACTGCAGCCTACACTCTACTCTTCAGCTCCTTAAAATTGTCTTGCAATCTAAGTTTACAATTAACTTTTTAAAACTTGGTTGACTGTAAAAGTCAACAGTTATTCCCTTTTGTCGTATTGTAGCCTCACTTGCATCTCACATTTTGGTAACATTTCATTTTACAGATGGTAATTAGGTGATAATTAGCAAGTAATCTATTTGAAATTTCTTTGGAATTACTGCCAAATTACCCCGATATTCACCTCAAAATTGATCTAAAATTACTTTTTGCAGATTTGTAATGAAAAATCTGAACATGCGAATATATTGTATTGAACTCTTGAAATAAAGTATAAAATAAATAAATAAAATAAAATAAAATAGTAATACTTATTAAATAATTAAAAATAATAATTAATTACAAATAATAATTAAATTTAATTTAATTAAATTAAATTAAATTAAATTACATTTTTTAAAATAGCGTAAATTTGGAGCATTATTTAGCCTCCTTCCATGTATGACATGGTTGGTACCAATAGATTGTAGGTTTTCATATGATGCCAGTATCTCAACTCTAGCTTTAAAACTGAGCCCGCTACAACCTAAAAATCACAAGTTGCGTTAATGTGTTATTTTTGTGTTAACTTTGACAGCCCTAGTACTTTTTTCCCTGATATTTTAGTATTGTAAATGTGGAAGTATTTTCATTACAAGTTATAAAAATCCGCCTAGAAACAGATAACATGCCCTGAACTTCCCAGAGTAACATGTGTTGGTACTCGAGCTCATGGATTCGTACAGTGTAAAAACAGTAGGCCCACTGCAGAATCCAGCGTGTTGTAATCAGACCATGCACACCATGTCTCCATTTTTCATCATTTCCTGACGCTTCACACAGAAGTGCAGCCCATTGGCTCTTGGAAAGAGAAGCACTTGTTAAAAAACATCCATCAGGAGTGAAGTGAACCGACCACAGCAACGCCTTCAATCCGTGGAATCAAAGGAAGGTGTGTCTGCTGCTTCCAGCCCTGGAAACGTCCAGGAGAGGTGTTGGTGCTGCAACCATAGCAACGTAAACAGGAGGGTTCAAACACAGATTGTGCAAAGATTATGTAAGGTGTGTGTATGTGTGTGTGCATAAGTACACTACAGGCACACATGGTTTCTTATGTTTCTTAAGTCTCAGAGTCTTCTTTCAGCGTCTGCAGCTCGTTGGGAAACGCTTCAACTTGCAACGCCCACTACTCACTCCTGGCGTCCAGCTCAGCAGCAGGCGTGTATTTTATTAGCAAACGTTAAGTGTGTGTTTTACAGCGTCTCAGCAGTATAAAAATAAGTCTGTCTCTGTGTGCCTATGTGTGAGAGTGTGATTACCACGAGGGAAGTTAAGTTCTGTTTAATCTGCTCTTGGCTTCACCTGAGTTTTCCACTTATTCTCACATTGAAGGAGTTGTCTCCCACTCTAACCAATTATATATATGCACACACACATATATTCATATATATATATACTCTCACAAACTGAAGGTCTTCTGATCTTCCAGCCCTTACCAAAATAAGTTTATTCAAGTGAGCTATTAGTATACTTCTTTTAAACTTTGAATAAGAGAGCATACTTTCAGTTTACTTTTTATGTACTTATCAGAGATATATTTAAGTAAACTTGGCTCATACTGACAAGCAGTATAAAATAGATAATAGAGAGGGAGTTATGACCTGTTTAACTTCCTCATACTAGCTCTAAGCAACATGCAAAGAGTTTTCTTTTAATAAAATCAAATATTTAAATAATTATAATCATTTGAATTGTGTGTTTTTATGCAAATAACCACTACAGATGACAATAACAAAGTACAGTACAGTATACTGTGTACAGTACCCTCCTCCATTCAATAGTTTACTGCAAATTGAGGAAGAAGTAGCTGATGTAGTTTTGCAAAGTAAATGTAGTAGTACTACAATATAATAACTCTCTAAAAATTGACTTGGGTAAAAGTAAAGAAGTAGCCGAGTGAAAAAAGTTAATTTCAGACCCTGGATGGATGTATCACCTTGAATAATATACAGATGGCTTCTAAAACAAACCATAATTTCTAGCCGTTTATTCACAGCTGAAAGAAGGCTTGCAGCATCCTGGAGATAAATATAAAGATGGAGGTGGCAGCAAGCAGGCAGAAGCAGCTCTACAAGCCCAGTTTCATTCCAGTTGGGTCCACTGAAGCTGAAAATGTATAAACACTCATGGTATGTCAGGTGTTTGGCATGAAAGCGAGCATGAAGGGTTATATGAGGGAGAGAGAGTCACGCGTGTCTGTGGAGCCTGAATCTCACAGATTCACATCAACGAGGAGGCGATGAAGCAGACGCGCTGCTGAAGGCCTCGCTGGTGTTCAAGGTTCAAGTTCATGAAGCCGTCTGCTGTGCGTCAAATCACAACACTTACTGGTTGACAGATGTGATCATTGATTTCACCCAGAGGTGGGCTGCATCAAAGTATTTACTCAAATACTGAGGCCTTGAGATTTGAAGCTCGGACCTTTTAGATAAACGTTTTGTGAGACTTTATGATTTAGATATTTGTACTTTTCAGTCTTCTGCATTTATCTGACAGCTGCAGTGAAAATTGAGATATCATTAACTGATACTGAAGTGCAATATGTACTACACCTGATCCATACAGTATCTCCTGACACAGTAATACATCATAAGTGAATGTTTTTACTTCACTGCTGATCGGCTACTTCTTTACTTTTACCCAAGTAAATTTTTAGAGAGTTATTATATTGTAGTATTACTACATTTACTTTGCAAACCTACATCAGCTACATCAGCTACTTCTTCCTCAATTTGCAGTAAACTATTGAATCAAGTACCATGCAGCAGCAGTGGTGGAAAGTAACATGAGTACATTTACAATTGAAGTACAATTTTCAGGTACTACCATCTTATTTGAATATAAACATTTGTTCGATACTTTAAGTACATTTTGGACTTCTTGGGTAAAAGTTTGAATGCAGGACTTTTTCACTTGTAATAGAGTATCTTTATAGTGTTAATATCTCAATACTACTAAGTAAATGTAATTACAGTAGTTACCTTTCACCACTGCATTTAGCTGACAGTACTTTTACTCATGTATTTACACATATTCTTCTCTCTCTCTCTCTCTCTCTCTCTCTCTCTCTCTCTCTCTCTCT
>CAKALU010037080.1:0-33153 GCA_916700995.1 Hozukius guyotensis | reverse complement strand
CTCCCCCATACAGCAGCACACTCAATGCTGTAATATTTTTCTTTACCCACCCTCCCACCCCCTTTCATAATTTACCTCCCAAGCATCAGGCTGTATTGCAGTTACAAACCATTAGGAATGAGCAACACCACCTTCTTTTCCATCGATAGACAAACTCATCTAACATGATCTTTGCTTTTGACTTCATTGCTTGGTTTTGACTTGGTTTTGGGACTTGATTGGCATCCAACACTCCGAGCTTGAGAATGAAGGAAGAGAGGAGGACGAGAATGAGGGGAGGGGGGGGAAGAGAGATGGAATGAATTTTGCTGTAGTTTGACAAAATTCATTTGTCTGGTTCATAGCCCATGCATACACACATGAAATACTTGTACGTACTTGTTTTCTGTGATACTCAAATAATAGTGGAATGATGAAAGATTCTTTACCGAATTCTTTCCAAGGAGATCATTTTGAAACACAAATGAATCAACGCTGATTTTTGCAGGGTGGCAAAACCGATAACACATGGCAGTTTATATTGAAAAACTGTATAAACAATATAAAATTGAGGAAACTCCAACCCAAATTACATTGAATCCTACCAGAGATGGTACATGTACACAATTATTGTGGATTAGTTGTAGGGCTGTACCCAATAGCTTAAAGCTTCATTTATAACGTTGAAATTCAAATTATAAATCAACATTCGAATGCTGTGCAGCTTCTTTTTTTTGCATGTCTATTCATTCTGTTTAAACCTGTTATTTCTGCACAGTTGCAGATAAAGATTAGGCTACACTAATATTTTTATTATTATTTCCAATAACTCCAGAGCGTTAAGTCCAAAAGCCAAAATTTATTGAAAAAAGATAGACGTAATAATTTCCAAATGTCACAACATGTTTTTATCTAATTAAATATTCTGCTTCAATCCCTATTTGTTGGCGTTTAGCCTTTCAAAACAACATTTTCATTGCAGTCAAAAACTGTTTCTCTCCCGCTTGCCTCAACAACGGGAGGCACTCGCTTATGAGTTATATTCATTAAAGAAAGTTGATTTTTTTTTTAAAAAACTAATTCATTTAATCAGATGAATCACTTCATTCGAATTGAGGATTTTGTTCGAGGATTTTTTTTTTTTTAGGATGATGATGTCATAAAATATGACGACAGACATTCGAAGCTTCATTCGAAAACCTCAAAAGAAGCTTCGAATGTAAAAAAATTACATTCGGTACAGCCCTAATTAGTCGGCCCTGTTCTATGTGCTTCTACGCCTGTGTTATCCACTTTCGTTCCACTGCAACTATCTCGTCACCCAACTTCTACAAATATAGTAAAACTTGCCAACAAAATCTGCCAAATAAAAGCATGTTAGGTTATGAGTAAATGCCTCATATAATCCACGCCCAGAAGAGCTAAAATGGGTCTCTTGCTGAAGGAGAGAAAGAGAAACCGGAGGGACACACCCCTCCAGAAAACGATGCACTTGTGAGCAGCATGCTTCCATCATTCCCATGCCGTATTAGCTGGGTCCCACGGCAATCAGAGCTGCTGCACTGTCTAGGATGACATGTTCCTGTACTCCACACGCCAGACAGATCAGACATGAGGCCACGTAACACCATGTTTGCCCAAAGAAAAACAGACAGGAAGCCTCACAACACCAAAAGTCTCACTATATGCAGATGATGTTGTAATGTACATTAACGCAAAAAACAAAGATCACTGCATTTTAGGGTTTCTGAGGAGCGTTGCCAGGGATCAAAATCCAGAGTTAGCAAGGAGTAAAATGAACTTGACAACAGCAGCAACACTTGTCCTTACATGTGTTGCATATTGTTGAGAAGAAGGATGAATATCGTTGACTACCACACTTAGTCCTGTATGTTTTCTGGGTATGCATGGGTGCTAATTCAACATGTTTTATAAATGGGAACAACAACAACAAAAAACGCCAGACCACATGCTGTCTTATAAACAGTGCACAGTACTGGTTTTTGCTGGTAAGCTAATGTGGTTATCCGTCTACTTCAACACAAACAGAAGAAGCTTGTACACTGCTTTCAAGGAATGGAAATAACGTGTTTTCATGTCACTCAGGAAAATGTACAACAGTCCCTCTGTGGGTGGATTCTAGCTTTGAGGGTGTGGGGGAATTATTATTATACATAGAGGCAATTTTGGAAATGGGATAAATTATAAGACAAACTGATTTGGGGTCATTTTTCAGTGGACATGAAAATACTTCAGCACACGTTCTGCTTGGTACTATTTCAGGCTTGGATTGATAATGCACTGGAATACTGCATGCACTCTTCCTCGAACTGAGGTCACATCAAACGTACCCACAGAGCATTTCCGTAATGCCAACCTCCCCAGTGCCATGTGTTGCCACATAATCTGATTTAAGCCATCAGATAATACTAATATCAAAGCCTGTAGGTACATTTGATCGATGCTGCATGTGATGATGATAATACAATGACTTTAAAAGAGCCCAACTCTGTGAGCTATTACAGTGCCTAGTCTCCACACTAAGGTGTATATAGTTGTGGCACTGGAGTACATGTGAATGGAGAATCACAATGATAACCAGCTCAGAAGGTTGGCTCCTATAACCGCTGAACCTTGGTGGCATTGCATTGTAACTTTGTACTCTTCTTCCTCATCCATGCAGAAGATCGATGTAGAGCCCCAGCGTCTGAGCTCATCGGAGGGGAGCACAGTTGATATGCGCCCCCCAGGAGACGGGGTGGATTCAGTGGAGATGGAGCCGGAGGAGTCCATGGAACCAGAGGCCTGCTTCACAGAGGGTGAGAGGGATGTGAGGGTGATAGGCAGGGAGGATGATGGGTAGTAGGAAAGTGTGATGAGATGGTGCATATACACAATTATTGTGAATTAGTGGTAGGGCTGTACGAATAATTTGAAGTGTCATTCATAACGTTGATGTTCAAGTACAAGAATTAGATTCCAGTGCTGGCTGCATACGATCGTTTCTGACTCGTGTGATCCAAATATTTCCAATAACTCCAGAGCGTTGTAAAGTCCAAAAGTCAAAATTTATTGAAAAAAGATAGATGTAATCATTTCCAAAATTCTGCACGTTTTTATCTAACAAAATATTCTGCTTTAATCCGTATTTGTTGCCGTTTAGCCATTAAAGAAAGTTGATTTAATAAAAAAAAAAGCCTGTAGGTACATTTGATCGATGCTGCATCTGATGATGATAATACACAGACTTTAAAGAGCCAAACTCTGTGAGCTATTAGAATAATACTATTTGTAGAATTAGATTCCAGTGATGGCTGCATAGGATTGTTTCTGACTGGTGTGATCAAAATATTTCCAATAACTCTAGAGGATTATTAAGTCCAAAAGTCAAAATGTATTGAAAAAAGATGGATGTAATCATTTCCAAAATTCACATTTTATCTAACGCAATATTCTGATTCAAGCCATATTTGTTGGCGTTTAGCCATTAAAGAACGTTGACTTAATAAAAAAAAAAGTCTGTAGGTACATTTGATTGATGGATGGAGTACACCTATAACCAAAGATGTAATCATTTCCAAAATTCACCACATTTTTATCTCACGAAATATTCTGCTTAATCCATGTTTGTTGGCGTTTAGCCATTAAATAAAGTTGACTTGATTTTAAAAAAAACAAAACACATTTGATCGATGCTGCATGTGATGGCACTGGAGTACATGTGAATGGAGACACAATGATAACCAGCTCAGAAGGTTGGCTCCTAAAACCACTGAACCTCTGTTGCCGAGGATGATGGGTAATGGGGAAAGTGGGACAGAAATGTGGGAGTTTAAATGCTTCCACAGCACACTTCCAGAAGCAGAGTAAATCACATGTGCGTAGCACTGGTGTGTTAAAACTCACCGCTGAGTGACAGTGAATGTAAATGCTCAGCAGGACAGAAAGAAAAGTAGTCTGTGGGATTGTCTTGGTTTGTAATGAAACCTGACATTTAGTCTGACACACCTCCAGTGCGATTCTGAAGCTGCAAGTACCTCTTCAGTGTTTCATGAGTGTGGAATACAGAAATAAAATATGATGATTCTTCTGCAATGGTTTAATGACACCCAAATGGGAATTTATTTGCATTACCTTTGCACTAGATTTCGCATTAGAAGTAATGAAAACACACTGAGAGGAGATTGTTTCGGTGTAATCATGCAATCACTTTTAGTCAACATAGACCCCATATTCATTCTCCCCACATTTCCAGGCTGTGTGAGCAGGTTCCAGTGCTGCCAGATCAACGAGGACGAAGAGCATTTTAAGACTTGGTGGAACCTCAGGAAAACCTGCTTCATCATAGTGGAGCACAACTGGTTTGAATCCTTCATCATATTCATGATCCTGCTCAGCAGTGGAGCACTGGTAAGTGGGTGGTTTTTTACCTCCCGTTGTGAGCCAAAATCAATAACGATTTTTGATGTTTTTTGATAAACTTGCATAAGTCGGTAAGTGGTTAGCACTGACACATCGCAGCTGGGTTTGAACCTCAGCCCTGGTCACACCTCGTTGTTTCCACCAGCAGGATTTACTGTTTGTTCCGTTCTGTACAGGCGTTTGAGGACATTTACATCGAGCAGCGGAAGACCATCAAAACCGTGCTGGAGTACGCAGACAAGATCTTCACTTACATCTTCATCCTGGAGATGCTGTTGAAGTGGGTGGCATACGGCTTTGTCAAGTATTTCACCAACGCCTGGTGCTGGCTGGACTTCCTCATTGTAGACGTATGTATATCCAGTCTATATGAAAATACCGCTTCCAATCTGGCATTAAAGGAATACTTCACCCCCAAAATGATCATTTGTATATCAGTTCCTCACCCCGTGTTACCTTGAATTCTTGAAGAAAACTTTGTTTTTCTCTCATGCCTCCACAGTGAACGGAGATTCCAAAAAATCGCTAGAACCTTACTATTTAAAACACTTCCGCATAAACAGCCTTATGCTTGGGAAAGTGAGCTATTCGTCCATGCAAGAATTCAAGGTAACACGGGATGAGAGATTGATGTACAAATGGTCATTCTGTGGGTGACGTAAGATTATTTAGACATAGTTTGACATTTTTGGAATATGAATATGAAGCCATGATGCGATTAGCTTAGCTTTAATATGTCTATAAATTAAAGGGCGGGTCCGTCTGCGTTCTGTTTTGTTTTTTTCAAATGGAAACGCCCACTCAGCCGTTAGCAAAAAGCAGTGACGTAGGTTACCAAAGTAAGCTAATCAATAAGGTTATGAATAATGTGAATGCTAGCACCAGCTGAGTTAGTTAGCTGCGCAAAATTTGGAAAATACTGAAGATAGCGCTAGAACGGCTTCAGTTTCCCGTCGGAAAGGGCTGTCAGACGGCGAGGGTTAAGAGGCTGTGGACGGGGGCAGCAGAAAAACGTATTTTAGCCACCTAAGAAAAATCAACATCAGTTTCAGTGTACGCTATATTTTGAATATTTTCACGGCTACTTTATATGTCTTTTAATGGTGTGCAGACTAATCATTAATGCCTAATCAACCATCCTGTTCAAACACTGGCAGTGCGCAGAGGGACCTCTTTCATGTCTCCCCTTTCACCCCCGCTCGTCTCCATCATTACCGTCTCTCAGGTGTCCCTGGTCAGCCTCGTAGCCAACGCTCTGGGCTACTCTGAGCTCACCGCCATCAAGTCTCTGAGGACGCTGCGAGCCCTGCGGCCCCTGAGGGCCCTGTCTCGGTTTGAGGGCATGAGGGTAAGGACGTCGTGGAATAACAGCGGAACACTTTGATATTGTAAACGTGTCTGTAGAGCTATCTGCTTGTTCTCTGCTCAGGAGTGCTGAAGGAAAAATGTTACGACTGCATGCTTATTACTGTAAAGTTATCTTTTCCTTGCAGTTCAACACTGTATTTCTTCTATCTGCATGACTTTCTTCACATTGTGTCAATGGATTACTGTATATTGCTGTTCTCAGGCATTGTTCTCTGCTCGTGTGGTGCCTTTGACCTGTAATTTTTTTCTTTGTTGTGTGTCTTTTTTCATTTACAGTCAAACAAAATGTTGTGACTTCATCCCGCCTCTCTAAGGTTTTTTTCTGTTTTGCTTTTTTACCTTATGAAATGTTAACTTTCTCACCTGTCCACCTTCTTCTTTCCAACTGTCATGTTGTTAGATTCTCTTTGTTAAGAGCTTTATGTGTGCAGACATATTAAATACAGCTTTGAATAACATAGGAATACTATTTTTAAATCTTTTGTTCTGAAAACCGTAGCGTTACAGCTCAATCAATCAGTTAAGTGATTAGATGATTGTAATGGCCACTCAAATCAAACAGCCTCTCTGTTTTGGCGAGCAGTGACGTCCGTTTGACCGTCTGTCTGTGTGCTTCCAGGTCGTGGTGAACGCGCTGCTGGGGGCCATCCCCTCCATCATGAACGTGCTGTTGGTCTGCCTCATCTTCTGGCTCATCTTCAGCATCATGGGCGTCAACCTGTTCGCGGGGAAGTACTATTACTGCGTCAACACCACCAACGACGAGGTCTTCCCCATCGAAGTCGTCAACAACAAGTCTGAATGCCTGAACCTGGTCAACGACAGCGCCCGCTGGAAGAACGTCAAAATCAACTTCGACAACGTCGGGGCCGGCTATCTGGCTCTGTTGCAAGTGGTGAGTTTAGTCTCGGTGACACAAGAAGACAAAATGTATATATAGAAATTAAAATAGTAGATATTTTTACTCATCCTGCGTAAAATTATCCAAATCAGCTGTACTTAATCAAATCATTTTAATATGCCAGTAATACATTACACTGTAGATATCATAAAATGATATGATTGAGTATAGTGCCACATTTTGAAGTTACACACTGTCATGGATGGATTACTGAACGGTCCTAACGGGCACAGGCCCAGGGGCCCAAGAGTCAGCAGGCCCCTGGCCTTCACCTACAAAATGCCACTCAAAGAGAAGAGACACATATCAACTAGGAAGAGACTCAAAATGACCACAAAGAAACATGAAACAACTACAAAGAGATGCAAACCAGCTGCAGAGAGACACAAAGAGACCACAAAGTGACATAAAGAGACCACAAAGAGACACAAAACAACTACAAAGAGATATAAAATTACTACAAAGAGACAAAAAACAACTACAAACAGACAGAAAACATCTACAAAGGGATGCAAAATGACCACAAAGAGACACAAAACAATTACAAAGGGACGCAAAACAACCACAAAGAGAAACAAAACAACTACAAAGAGACACAAACGACCACAAAGAGACACAAAATGACCACAAAGAGACACAAAATGACCACAAAGAGACACAAAACAACTACAAAGAGACACAAAATGACCACAAAGAGGCACAAAACAACTACAAAGGGACACAAAATTACCACAAAGAGACATAAAACAATTACAAAAGAGACTCAAAATTACCACAAAGAGACACAACAACTACAAAAAGATGCAAAATGACCACAAAGAGACACAAAACAACAACAAAGAGACACTTAATGACCACAAAAAGACAAAATGAACACAGATGCAAAATAACTACCAAGAGAAGCTAAACAACTCTAAAGTTTGTGTGTCTCGCTCCTATGTAGGAGAGATGATGGGGCCATTTGCATGTCTGTGCCCACATTGTCTCGTAATCCGCCCATGCACACAGCGATGATGTTGCAAAGCCTCTGTGGGCTGCGGCGCACCTCTCCGTGGACAATATGGGATCTTTTTCTTCCACTGTTTAAACCCCTTTTCACTGTTGTCTTATGAGCTCTATACAAGTGAGGGAAATCACGCGTGTAATGTCCCCCAGTCATACTTTGAAACAATATGAAAATATATGAAATATGAAAATGTTTAGATGGTCCCCCACTATCCAGACTGACACACTGGCTCTTCTCTCATCTGCTCTTAGGCAACATTTAAGGGTTGGATGGACATCATGTACGCAGCCGTGGACTCTCGAAATGTAAGTCCCCTGGTGCTTGACAGAAGGATTTGTAAATCAAGGTGGCTGACGCACGCCAGTAACATTTTGAATTCGTTCTATCTCACTTTAATCCAGTTGGAGGACCAGCCTGAATACGAAGTGAACTTGTACATGTACCTCTACTTTGTCATCTTCATCATCTTCGGCTCCTTCTTCACCCTCAACCTGTTCATCGGCGTCATCATCGACAACTTCAACCAGCAGAAGAAGAAGATAAGTTGCATTTAGTGACAGTCTCTATCAGATGATGTAAACTACCAACATGTTATATAGACTTTTCAGTAGGAATGGGAACCACATCCATTATCCATTATCTGTAACCGCTTATCCTATTCAGGGTCGCGGGGGGGGGCTGGATCCGATCCCAGCTGACATTGGGCCAAGGAAGGGTACACCCTGGACACATAGAGACAGACACATTCACACCTACCGACAATTTAGAGTCAACGATTAACCTAACCGCCATGTCTTTGGACTGTGGGGGGAAACCTGAGCACCCGGAGCAAACCCACGCTAACACAGGGAGAACATGCAAACTCCACACATTTTTGGGGGGCTTTTGGCGATGTAATAATAATTAAAAGTAAAGCTGAAATCCAAGGCAACCCCAGGTTATCCATCCTGCTCGCTGTTATTAATGTTGACACTCTCAGCTTTGGTTCTGCACTGCGTCGGCGTTGGAACACCAGGTACCAGTCTTGTGCCACACTGTGCCAACTACACGCATACGAAGCAGCCCAGATTTAGCCAAAGCAGACCCACAGCTGTGTTAAAGCTACAGAATAATGATTATCTGCAGCACGGCGAGGACCTGCCGCTGCCAAGGACTACTCAGGGTGCATGAGTCACTGAGAAACACCCAGCCTGCACACACACACAATATGTATATATATATATATATATATATATATATATATATATAGACATGCAGTGTCACAGGGAATGTAGTCTGAAAATGTGCCCTCCGTCCAACCAAGCACTAACAAGTAGGCAAGGCCCAAGAGAGGCAGGGGGGAGGGGTCGCACTGTGTTTGCTGCGTGCTGGCAGGTCTGGCTTGACTGACTGACTGAGACACTGTATCAGTCGGTGTGGTTTCAGCAGCCCGACGGCCAGCGCGTCACACAGATGGTTTGCTCAGTGTTGACACCAGTCCTCCCTCCAGACACGCATCATACACTCAGTGAGCAGCACTGAGAGTGTGATGTGTGCCTCATGTATCATATCATGAGGGGGGGATTCATTGCTTTGATTAATGAGAGCACGGTGAGTGCGCTGGCTGAAGTTTGGACATTTTTATAGCCTCAGTGACAGCCGTCGCCAGAGGGTTATGGGACGGTATGTCCGTCCGTCTGTCCCATTCTCGTAAATATCTCAGGAACGCCTTGAGGGAATTTCTTCAAATTTGTTACATCGATTTTGGTGGTCAAAGGTCACAAAACTGTTTTTTGGCCATTAGTGATATATTTGTGATAAACACAACAGTTCGAAGAAATATATTGAAGTGCGAAGTAATGGCACGAAAAAAAGCCCCCAGTCTGTAAAGGCCTTAAGTCTTTGTCCTGGGTCAAATGTTGTCCTCATCTTGTTTTTTTTATTCAAGTTTTAGTTGACTAAAAGGGCATTTTTGTCTTACCTTAGTCAAAGAAAACCTTAACTATTTTAGCAAAGTTTTAGTCAGTGAAAACTGTTTTAGTTATCAGATTATATTGAACATTTCAGTCAATCTAGTCTAGCCAAAATATCATCTTGTTTCTTTCTCCTAAATTGAGTTGCGTATATATTTATGAAATAACAACAACACGGTTGCTCCGTAGTCTGAACCAGGACGGCAAACTTTATTAGTCCTTTCTACCTTGACAAAGGCAGCGCAGACCAGATCCACTCCTTTCGCATTTTCGTGTCGTTTATTTGTCATGGTGCTGGTGTTATTCATACACAACCAGGGAATTTTTTAAAATGACTTCATCAAACATGGTGCAGATTAATTTTCTGTCCATCTAAAAAACACAATCTCCTTTTTTTAATCACAGAACCTAGCACTTCCTGCTGCCTCTGACAATGCTTTTATATCATCTGTGAAGATATTTGTAAGACATATGGTTGCTCTGTTGTTCACATTGCTCTCTAAAATGTATAGGAAAGATATTCTTCTATGTGGTTATAACCAAGTTGTGTTGTGCTCCCTTTACTTTGGAGGTCAGGACATCTTCATGACAGAAGAGCAGAAGAAATACTACAACGCCATGAAGAAGCTGGGCTCCAAGAAACCACAGAAACCCATACCTCGGCCAGCAGTAAGACTCTAACTCAGGGCTGCACAAAGTGGTTCGAATTAAAAGGCCCAAGGGATCCTAACTTTACCGTCTTTCAAAGGCTGTAGCAGGTTAAATTATGGCGAGGAAAAACTGGCATGGCCATTTCCACAGGAGTCCCTTGACCTCTGACCTCAAGATATGTGAATGAAAATGTGTTCTATGGGTACCAACGAGTCTCCCCTTTACAGACATGCCCACTTTATGATAATCACATGCAGTTTGGGGCGAAAACATGCAGTTATTTTTGCCTATTCTAAAATGGTGTATTTGAATATTTCTGCATACTGGGGTCCCTAAACAGTCTTGGGAATGCATAAATTGGGTATCACTGTAAATGAATCCAATTGTATTCAGCAGGTGGGTATGTTAATGCTAAAATAATATTCAATTAGGGGAATTTGGGATCCTAGTACCAATTTGCATCTTAACAACACAATACAAGGGAAAGATTTTGGGCACCTCTGCTGACTGTCAGTTGTCAGAGGCGTAAAATGACCCCTTGTCCTCCTCTACCCCCCAGAATGCATTTCAAGGCTGCGTGTTCGACTGCATCACGAAGCAGGCCTTCGACATCGTGATCATGATCCTCATCTGCCTTAACATGGTGACCATGATGGTGGAGACGGACGACCAGACGGAGGACATGGACAAAATCCTCTACCGGATCAACCTGGTCTTCATCGTGCTCTTCACCGGGGAGTGCGTGCTCAAGATGATCTCTCTGCGTCACTATTACTTCACCATCGGTTGGAATATATTTGACTTTGTGGTGGTGATCCTGTCCATCGTAGGTAAGGAGGTGTTGAGGTCGCAGCTTTCCACTGGGTTGTGAGTAAACCGATGTTCTGATTGTTCTTTTTGCTTTTGCAGGTATGTTTTTATCGGAAGTTATCGAGAAGTACTTTGTGTCCCCGACACTTTTCCGAGTGATCCGCCTGGCCAGGATAGGCCGCATCCTCCGCCTTATCAAAGGTGCCAAAGGCATCCGGACGCTTCTCTTTGCCTTGATGATGTCGCTCCCCGCTTTGTTCAACATCGGACTCCTTCTCTTCTTGGTCATGTTCATCTACGCCATCTTCGGCATGTCCAACTTTGCCTACGTCAAGCGGGAAGCGGGGATCGACGACATGTTCAACTTCGAGACGTTCGGGAACAGCATGATCTGTTTGTTCCAGATCACCACGTCGGCCGGTTGGGATGGTCTGCTCGCGCCAATACTCAACAAGCGCGAGCCCGACTGCGACAGCAAGTTGGAGCACCCGGGCAACAACTACAAAGGCAACTGCGGCAACCCGTCGGTTGGCATCTTGTTCTTCGTCAGCTACATCATCATCTGCTTCCTCATCGTGGTCAACATGTACATCGCCGTCATCCTGGAGAACTTCAGCGTGGCCACGGAGGAGAGCGCCGAGCCGCTGAGCGAGGACGACTTTGAGATGTTCTACGAAGTGTGGGAGCGCTTCGACCCCGACGCCACGCAGTTCATGGAGTACAGCAAGCTCTCGGACTTCGCGGACGCTCTAGATCCGCCGCTGCGCATGCAGAAGCCCAACATGCTCCAGCTCATCTCCATGGACCTGCCGATGGTGAGCGGCGAGCGCATCCACTGCCTCGACATCCTGTTCGCCTTCACCAAGCGAGTGCTGGGCGAGAGCGGCGAGATGGACGTGTTGCGCGGGCAGATGGAGGAGCGCTTCATGGCGTCCAACCCATCCAAGGTGTCTTACGAGCCCATCACCACCACGCTCCGCCGCAAACAGGAGGACATGGCGGCGGTGATCATCCAGAGAGCCTTCCGCCGCTACATGATCCGCCTGGCCATGAAGAAGGCCTCGGCGCTCTACAAGGAGAAGCTGAAGGAGGGCATCCGCGACCCCGACAAGGACGTCATGGTCATCAGCAAGTTCAACGAGAACTCCACGTCGGACAAAACGGACATGACGCCCTCCACGGCCTCCCCGCCGTCCTACAACAGCGTGACGAAATCGGACAAGGACAAATACGAGAAAGAAAATAGGGAAAAGGAAAACAAAGGGAAAGACAGAAAGAAATAGACTTTTTAAAATAGGAACAAAATGCATCAGAGACATGAGGGAAATTTGTTTACAGCTTCTAACGGGGGTAGATAGATGTACGCTTGTGTGTTAAGAGTTGAGGAACGCTACACCAGGTAGGCCTGAAACGGGAGTGTGGTTCTGTCATATGTGAATACGTGGAGTCTTCTCAGAGGTGGAAACAAATGATCCAGCAGACACTGCCAGAGATCGACCGGAACACGGGAAAAGCCTCTCTGCAAAACGCTTGTGATTTTCCTATTGGTTGTTGTTACTATCTGACACACTTGAGTGTACCGTTAAGTTGTCTGTAGCTAGTGCTGCTGCTACTACTATAAATCCAGTGTCTTGAATTTAACAATCGCTGTATCACTTAACAAATACTCTGCATTTTTTTTTTGCTCTTTTTTTTATGAGAAAGAATGTTTTCTACTTTTTTGTTTTATTATTATTATTGTGAGAATGTGTCCACTGCTTTCACTGTTGTAAAATCACCAAGGGCAGACAAAGTCAATGCTGGAAACTACACAACAAGCATCCGAAGATCTCGGCTCACACAGTATATACGAAGCTGAAACAAAAAGCGCACCGCTGAAATGCAATGGACAAACACATTGTGTTCAGTGGTGTGCCATCAGTGATTGTTGAAATCTGTAATGTGCTCCTATCTGGGCTGCCATCTCCCCCGTCTCAATAGAAAACACACAAGTCTCTAAGTACAGAGAAGCTGAATGTATGCAAGGAATGGACACGTTTTAAGAAATTGTTTGACGTTTTGGGAAAGTTGCTATTTTCCAGCGAGTTAAGGCCTTTACACACCGTGACGGATAAACACGAAAATGCAAAATACTCGCCTGTGAATATTATACGCCATGGGCATTTATTGTGAAAGGTGAGAACGGAAAGAGTGGATCTGGTCCATCAAGGTTGAAAGTTTGCTGTCTTGGTGCGGACTACGGAGCCTCTGTGATCTTGTTTTCCGTGTTCCGCACAATGTGATTGGTTGATGCCTTTATTCGCGGTGCGAAAGCTCAGAAAATCGACCTCGTCCGAAATTTTTTTTGAGTGGAGCTGGTCTGCGCTGCCTTTGTCAAGGTTGTAAGGAGTAGTAAAGTTTACCGTCTTGATTCGGTCTACGGATTCTCCGTGTTGCTGTATCATAAATATAGGCGCAGCTCAACTGGTTTTGCACCGCGTTTATTCGCGGTGCGAGAGCTCAGAAAATGAACCTCGTTCTGAAAAAAATGACGTTGCTTTTTCACGACGTAATGTTCGTGTTCTGTGTCAAAGTACTCATGACTAAAACAACAATTCGAAAAAATTTATTGAAGTGCAAATTAATTGGACAAAAAGAAAAAACGCCCCCCCCTCCCGTGTGCAAAGGCCTTAAGATGAGAAGATTGATACCATGCTCATATCTGTCATTTAAATTTTTGAAGTTGCTGGTGTACCGCTGCATCGATCGGTTAGTTTGTTTGTGTTATTGTGTGAATTTCAGAGCGTCCACAGCAGTACATTGCTTAACTGAAAGAACGGCCAAGTTACTGCAGGTAATACACACTGAATGGATATATATATTTATTACACAGCTTTGTTGAATACTCGATTCTGATTGGTCAATCACAACATTCTACGGTCTGTTATTTCTTTATAGCAGACCGTTGCTATGTATAACAGACCGTTGCTATGGGTGCAGTTCTGATTTCGGGCTCTGGCGGACTGTTTTTGTGTCAAATTGTTGATTTCTTAAGTAAGTAGACTGTATGTAAAGATAATGTACAGCTAGCGGGTCATTGTTGTGAAAGAAACTCTGCGTCGGGCTCCACGGTGCGGCATCGCCCTGTCGGGGTTTCTTTCACAACAATGACCAACTCGCTGTACATTATCCCTTACATGTATATCAGGTCAGGTCACGTGGAAAAAAAGTTTTTAGAAGGGCTTGGGAAATTAGCATTTTGACGCTAAAACATACAGACCAAAATTTGAATGTTCCGCATTTAAATAAACAAAAATGTACAAAAGCGACAAGTTGACGTTTTACGGGGAATCTTAAACATGTAAAACACACACAGGTTGTGTTGTAGGGTTACTGACGCTGTGTACGGATACAGAGATGAGCTGCTGTGATTAAAGGCTTCTTTTTTTCACAGCAGACATTTTGGCATGTCATTACAGGAAGGAAGCTAACGACTGCATTGCATTCAGGTGAGCTAGTTCCACGGTCCCGGTAGTGAGCCACGAAATGTCATGACAAGTCAACATGTCTGCTGTGGAAAAAGGTATGTTGCATTCTTCTTCTTCTTCTCACAAAAAGTAGCTTGTTCAGTGGTATTTTTAACTGTAGTTGGAGTGAACCACATTACCACATGCTAACACAAGCTAATCCCGGCTGTAGCTCCACAGTTAGCTAACGGACAGACATGAGAGCGGTATCAATCTTCTCATCTACCTCTTGGCAAAAAAAGCAAAGAAGTTCCCAAAAATGTCACAACTATTCCTTTAAGGTGACACTCGCATCTCCTTCGTTCCTCCGCTGTCGTATTGCAGTGTCTCCTACCAACACATTTGTTTCCCCCACTTTTATCCTCCCGGAGCTCTTGTAAAGAAAAAAAATATACTTAAAAAAGAGAATCTTTCTAACTGCTCTAGAACAATATATCCCGTTCCAATATCACAAATGTTTGTATGTTGTTTAAAGAGAAGCGAGTGGTTTTAATGTAGTGGTTTTGGTTTGTAAATAATATAGCTATCTGGGCCCACAGTATGCATCACACTTACATTTTGATGTAAGAGCACTTTTTATCCCCACTGCTATGTAATACCACGTGTGGCGGTCACTCATGTAAGTGTGTGTGTGTGTGTGTTTGTAAGAACGGGAGAATGTAATCTCTTTATGTGAGCGAGTGTGGGTCTGCGGGTTGCTTTCGTTCCGATTATAAATAACATTTTTACTGTAGATATGAGTGCATTTTTTTCTAGAACTTTTCTTTTTCTGCACTGTAACACACGACGGTCCCCCCATATCTGTAGATAGACACCATGAAGCAATCAGTAGCCATCTCTCATTGCGCTTGTAGTGTTTTAGTGAACTGCATGCAAGAAGTGACTACTGTCCGCTCATATGGTAATATAATTTCAAAGCCAAAAGAATAAAGGACATATTTTTTGTAAATTCTTTTTTCTCTCCATTTCCTTTTCCGTTGTTCGATGGTTCAAAAGGTTTCTCTTGTGTCCGCTCTGTGATCTGAACCTGGTTGAACAGAATTCATTCATGTGGTTCAAGTACATGTTAACACTTTAACTATGTATCGATTTGCAAAAATGTGACAAGTGACATTTTTTTTTTTGTTATAACCAAAGATGTGGCAACGAAACACGAAATCTAGATTTCCAAAATAAAACCTATTTTGGGAAGCATATTTTGCATGCAGGATGAATTCATTGGGAGGTCATGTTGCTGAAGACGTGATGGAAGGAGGGGGAGGCTATTCAAGATGGTATGAGTTATATCTACATAGGGAACGGGTCCTCTTCATGGAGCCGGCCGCCATGTTTCTACAGTAGCCCAGGACGCACAAACCAAACACTGGCTCTAGAGTCAGCCATTTTCCAAGTTTCAGTTGGTTGCAATCTGCAACCACACCGCTAGATGCTGCCAAATCAAATGTGTTTATTAACACATCTAATAATATCTAATGATATATGATTACACGCATGGACAAATCTTTCGGTGTGTTATAAAACATTTATTAACGTTTAAACACCTTCGAATCATCCACAGATGGGATTAAAACTCACAAACACAAATTGATCTGGATCGTGGAAATTGTACTGTAGGCTGACAAAAAAATATATATATTAAAGGTACAGTGTGTAGGATTTGGCGGCATGTAGTGATGTGGTTGCAGATTGCAACCAACCGAGTACCCCTCCGCTCCCGCCTCCCTTTCCAAGACTATGGTAACGTGAGACGCTGAGTTCAAAACCGTGGTAACGCCATTCGCCTCGCTCAGAGGCCATCTTTACCGTAATAACACTACTTTAGGAGCAACGGAAGTCAGACGGCGGCTGGCGGTACCCCGGTTTTACACTCTGCGACTCACGTAACCGCAGTTTCACAAGCGTGTCCGAGAACTACGGTGGCCTTCAGGTGACGTAAAAACGGGAAAAGCTCTCTCTAGTGTTTGGTTTGTCTGTTCTGGGCTACTGTAGAAACAAGGTGGAGCAACATGGAAGACCCGCTCCCTATGTAGATATGAAGGGCTCATGCTAAGCTAACGAAAACACAACGATTCTTAGTTTTAGGTGATTATACACTAATGAAAACATAGTTATGAATATTATATTCCATTTCTGCTATGTCACACACTGTTCCTTTAACTCGAGCTCTACTTTCTAGATTTCTTTCAGAGGATAGGGTGGAGCTTTCAGCCACATCTACTGTCCTTCATCATCCCATATGACCATCTATCATCACGCAACTACAGCTACAAGCTGATTCTGACAACTGAGCGACTGACCTTCGTTCGCTGATGAAGGCCACACTTTGCAGCTGAAAGTCCGGGAAGAAAAATAGTAGTAAGTGGACCTTTGAGTTAAAAAAAAAAATTTTTTGTCAAACAATAAGCCGTTCAAACTCAAATACATCCATCCATTAATTATCTGTAAAAGCTTATCCTGTCCTGCAATTTAGAGTCAACAATTAACCTAACCTGCATGTCTTTGGACTGTTGGGGGAAACCGGAGCACCAGGAGTAAACCTAACACGGGGAGAACACGCAAACTCCACACAGAAGGGCCGGATTTTGAATCTGCGACCTTCTTGCTGTTGGTGCATTTTTAACAATATATTTAATATTAAACATATTTAGTGTTCAAGACAACACAGTCACACGTCACTCAGTGTTTAGTGTCAACAATAAGACTGTAGAGGGAGAAGGTGGTGTTGGGATAGACTGGAGGGAGACAGAGGTGAAATGCTGAGACTACCCCCACCCACCCAGCAGCATCCTCCCCTACAAACGCTTTTTTTGCTTCTCCCATCCTGTTGCCTAGCAACCTAACATTACAGCTCCCCTTCCTGTGATTGATCAGCAGCGTCTCTGAGCTTTGCTTACCCACAATACCTTGCTGGCTAAAAGCAAGCAGGGCGTTCCAACCCCCCCAACACAGTGGACGCATACCTTACCGGTTTGATTACATAAGGAAAAGGGGTCGGTCAAGTGATGACCTTGTGTTCTTAATGAAATCCAGTGTGCACGCCGGTTGCTGGAGGATCACTATTGTGCCCAGCACCTGCTGCAGTTGTGTGGTTATGCAACGAGCCATGAGAATATTTCTATACATGAATAGGCTGGCCAATGAGGTGAGAACACAACACGGGGCTTCCTCCTCCTGCCCCTGTCTGATCTCAGCCTCACCCAAAACACAGCGCTGTCAGCTCAGCAGCGCTCTCTAGAGTCTGCAAGGGCGCAACTAATCTAAACTGGGAGCACTGGTGGAGTGTATAAATAAGACAGCAAGGTGACACAGCAGATAACTGGAAAGCCACAGGTGTGACGTCTAAATGTCCTCTTGTATGCACAGAGGAAAATACTGATTGAAATGATGCTTGTTTGCCGACACAGGCCAGATGTTCCGATGTCACAGACTGTCCTGAGGCAGGAAACATGTAATCAACAGATTTACTGACGTCAGAAACAATGGTTTAACCCCTTCATGTTGGAGAGGATGTCACTGGCCAGCAGGATGGAGTCAGTTGTTAAGCAACAGACGCCATCTGCTGGTAGAAAACTAGAGTACTCTGAGACGTTCACAGTGTGAGTGGATTTAGTTTGTCCTGATCAAGAAATTATTGTTTTATTTATCAGCATCTTATCTCATCTTATCTTGTCTTGTCTTGTCTTGTCTTGTCTTGTCTGGTCTTGTCTTGTTTTATTTAATCTTATCTTATTTTATCTTATCTTACCTTATATTATTTTATTTTATTTTATTTTATCTTATTTTATTTTATCTTATCTTATCTCATCTTATTCATATGATCTTATCTTCTTTTTATCTTATTTTATTTTTTCTTATTTTATATTATTTTATCTCATCTTATGTTATTTTAGCTTATCTTATTTTATTTTATCTTATCTCATTCATTTTATTTGATCTTATTTTATTTTTATTTTATTTTGTTTTATCTTATCTTATTTTTATTTAGTTTTATTTTATCTTATTTTATTTTTCTCATCTTATTTTAATTTATTTTATTTTATCTTATCTCATTTTGTTTTATCTTATCTTTTTTTATTTTGTTTTATTTTATCTTATTTTATTTATCTTATCTTATCCTGTCTTGTCTTGTCGTATTTTATCTTATCTTTCTTTTTTTAACGAGTAAAAACTAACCACCAACACAATTAATTAACCACTTTAAAACTGAGATGGATGTTTAAAGTTTTTATTCACACACACTCATGGAATTGTACAGTTGCTTTAAAAAGAACATGAAATGTAATTGGCCCCCAGTTTTGGCAGTTATGGAGAGACAAAGTCAATTACTGACACAAGCCTTAAAGAGGACCTATTATGCTTAATTTCAGGTTCATATTTGTATTTTAGGTTTCTACTAGAACATGTTTACTGCTATAATGTTTAAAAAAGACTTTTCTCATACCGGCTGTGCTGCAGCACCTCTTTTCACTACTACCACTAGGCAGGTATTATGCAAATGTGTTACTTGGTGACATCACCACGTCACAAATGAAAAGGCAGGACTTGAAGCGAGGTGTTTCAGGCAGTTCGGGAACAGGGAAAAAGCACAAAAGCATAATAAGTCCCCTTTAACTTATCTGAAAACTGAAAAGAAGTGCAGTTTTATCACATTGTTCACATTACTGTAAAACGATAAATAACACGCACAGACAAAATGGTGTGTTTTTGGCAGATTATATGAAACAGAATTTTATTATACGGTCATGATTTGTCATAATGTTCTTTAATTCATGATACTTCGTTGGCAGCGTTTTGACACGTTCACATTAAAGCATAGTTTACATGTTAACTATAAGAAGATGTTTTTTCTTCTGTACGATTAAACAACATTAAGAATCCACCATACTGGCGGCCCTAGCTAAATGCTAATGTCAGCATGTTAAAATGCACACAATGGCAATGCTAACATGCTGATATTAATATTCACTATATTTATCACATGGCTTTGCTGAATACTCGTCTGTTATTTCGCAATAGCAGACCGTTGCTATGTATAACAGACCGTTGCTATGTATAACAGACCGTTGCTATGGGCGCAGTTCTGATGTCGGACTCTGGCTGACTGTTTTTGTGTCAAATTATTGATTTCTTCAGTAAGTAGCTGTGTAATAAGTGGGATAATGTACAGCTAGCGGGTCATTGTCGGGGTTTATTTCACCACAATGACCGGCTCGCTGTACATTATAACTTACTTAAACACAATACTGACCTAGTATCACAATTTAAGTAGACTCGGCTAACACATTAGCAAACATGGCCTTTTTACACATCCAGCAGACACGGAGCAACATTAGCATTCTTTTAGAGACATGTCTCTGTCCACTTGATGTATGTAAGTCCAATATTCACCCTCCATTTAGCTCCGTTTTAACTCCTGAGAGAAATAGCTGGCTCTTTAGCCGCTAAATGCTCCGCTATGTTCACCAGCTATTTGCTAGCTAGTCTGCCGTTTGGTAGTGTACAGCAGGTTATTCAGAGCTTTTTCACCAAAAACAAAGCTATGAGAGCTGTGGGAGTGAACCAAAACATTAAAGTTGCAGGAACCAAAACAATTAACTAAAAGATGCTAAAACACTCCATTTGTCTGTTTGTTAGCAGGATTGCGGAAAAACTACTAGCCCGGTTTTCATGAAACTTGGTGGAAGGATGAAGCATAGGCCAAGGAGGAACCCATTCAATTTTGTAGCGGATCCGAATCACGTGGGCTGATACGCTAATTATTCTTCACTTTCGTTAACATTGCGAGATAGGGCATGTCCTTAGCAAAGGTCTGCGCTCACTAGTTCATCACTACTAGTGACTCCTTTCAAATACAAGTAGTCATGTGTTCCATTGTTAATATGAAAATATTTATATCTAATGTACAAATTGGACTAAAGACCACTAGCGAGGCTAAACTGTGAGCACAAAAAGAAACAAAGAAAGACCTTTAGCATGAATTAAAACAGTTTTATGCATTGGTAGTAATTCATATAAATGCCAGTGTTTTGCCAGTGACATCGTTTTATCATTTTACAGTTTGTGTTAAGCCTTGAAACATCGTAGGTAAACTGATCACATGCTTTACAGACAGGCATTTAAGAACGACTAGCAGCAACGATGAGACACCAGCACGATGGAGAATAGTGAAACAATACGAGCACCTCAAAATCTGGATTCGTCATAGATGCCGGTCACAACCAGGAAACATGCTGTCAAAGACTTTATAAGGGCATAAATTATACACCATATAGTTACAAGTAACATACAGAAACACTGTTTTATTTAGGGATGCATCGATACCGATACCAGATCGAATATCGGGCCGATACTGACTCAAATACCTGGATTGAATATCGTGACAATGGGGCTGATCTATTTTATTCAATTCTATGTATATATACTATACAGTATACTGTATATACTGGAATTTCACTTCCTGTTTAAGTTTTGACACGGCTTGGGGCCCTGTGTGTGGAGTTTGCATGTTCTCCCGTCTTAGAGCGGGTTTACTCCGGGTGCTCAGGTTTCCTCCCACAGTCCAAAGACATGCAGGTTAGGTTAATTGTTGACTCTAAATGTCCCGTAGGTGTGAATGTGAGCGTTAATGGTTGTCTGTCTCTATGTGTCAGCCCTGTGATAGTCTGGCGACCCGTCCAGGGTGTACCCCGCCTTCGCTCAATGTCAGCTGGGATCGGCTCTAGCTCCCCCGCGACCCTGAATAGGATAAGCGGTTACAGATAATGGATGGATGGATGGAAGTTAGGAAAGCGATGTTTAAGTCAAGCCTGATGTTGCCTTACACATAGAAGAGTGATCCCAGTCACTTCCACACAGTGAGGCATACAGCTTATTAATTAAACACTGGTTTTGGATCGGCACTCTGTATCGGCCGACACCCAAAGCCCAGGTATCGCCATCGGGACTGAAATAGTCGGTTCGGTGCATCCCTAGTTATATTGAGCTTTGAAATGACCATTTTATATTTTATTTAACAGTCTAAACCTACAATCTTAGAAAGGTTTAGAGACAAATTGGGTTAAAATCAGCTCTTTGAGTGTCAAAATCTGCATTCATACACTCTTTGGAAGTGCACTTATCAAGAATAAATCAAACTCATGGTTGAAGGGCACAATTCTTGAATAAAGATTTTCCAAACAATCCCTCTCTAAAGCATCTCTGAGCGTGACGTGTTTGTGATTTGACCGGCGTCTGCCTGCTTTTGCAGTCCTGGTTGCTCTTTTATCGGCTCCATTATTTTCTCCTCTGAAGCTTCAGTCTGTGAGTCATGGTGGTCTGGATTGTTCTGGAGGTCTGTCGTGAGCGGCTGTTCGTCGGCTGCACCGGCGGGGGCAGCGTCGCTCTCACGGGTGTCCACATGTGAGCTAGTTTGGAGCGTCAGGGACTGTGTGGGGCCGGGGAAGTGGCTCTGCTGCTCTGTTTGGCGGTGGAGTTTGGGGTTTATTTCCGACTCTAATGCGGTCTCTACTGTGGGGAGCGTGGGGGCGACGGCGTCTGGTTGATAGTGCTGCATGGGGGGGTTGTTGTGGAACGGGTTACTGAGGCTCATGAGCGTGTTGTTAGAGTAACTCAGCACAGAGGGAAGTGGAACCGAGTAGGGCGGCGGACCCGTTCCGTGCAACGAGCAATCCCAATCTTCCTCCTCTTCATCATCTTCCTCCCCATCATCATCCTCTTCATCCTCCTCGTCCTCTTCATCTTCTTCCTCCTCCCCGGGGTCCATTGTGTCCAAGCTGTGTGTGCTGCAGTCCGACAGCCCACTGCAAACACTGCTGCCATCCTCATCTTCCTCATACGCTTCATCATCCTCTTCATCATCATCCTCCTCCTCTTCTTCCTCCTCTTCCTCCTCTTCATCTAGACGCGAATCGGCTGTGTTCTGGAGGTGCATGATGGGAATGTGCGGCGGCGCGCCACTCATCAATGGGAACTGCAGGTTCGGCTGCTGCTGCTGCTGCTGGACCAAGGAGGAGTCGCCATGGTAACCGTTGCCATTGGTTACAAGCTGCTGCTCCGGCTGCTGCTGTTGCTGTTGCTGCTGCTGCTGCTGCTGCTGCTCGCGGCTCTTCTCCAGCTCCAGCTTCATGATGGTGTGCAGGAAGTGGGTGCGCACCCGGACCGGGTTGAACTCCAGGCGTCCCGTGTTGTTGCTGCAGCCCTCTTTGGTGCAGCCGCAAGGGAAGGACATGCGGTCCACCTGAGGACAAAAAATAACAAAAAACGAATGAATGGAACTGTGGTGAATCAGAGCTGGTCATGCTCGAGGAGACACTGCAGAATCCACTGTGGGTGTTATATGTATATAATTACACACCTTAATGCAGGAGAACTTCATGTACTAAATACCCTGAAAATCTTAACTCAAATTCCATTGATTTCCATGGATTAAGGGAAAATTAGCAGAGAGATAGGAATTAATACAAAGGTATATAAATGAAAAAAATTAAAACAGAAATATTATTTTATGTCACATTTTATAAATAAATTAATGCCGACATTTTTTTTTATTTAATATTATTTTGGTACATTTAATGGCTTATTTATTTATTTATTTATATGGCTTTTTCTCGAGGGATACAGCAATGCTAACTTCCTGGTTGTTCTACAAAAATACCTCATCCCTGCAGCACCCAGTATTGCTGTCAAGTTTGCATTCCTCTCAAAAAGTGTAAGCTAGCATGCTAAGCTAACAAGTTTCCATTTAGACCTACTTTGCTAAAGTTATTACTTTTCGTTCATGTTATTTCAATACGTTCTCATCCCAACTTGTCACATACTGCCCCTTGGCGTTGGCGTCATGCCCCTTGGAGTTGGCATCATGCCCCTTGGCGTTGGCGTCACGCCCCACTTTTAGTGTTCGCCCACACAGATAATTTACCAATCAAATTATCAGTACCAAAAGTTCACGCTCCCTGGAGAAAACTAATATAGGGAATTTGTCACTGCAGAAGAATAAGTAAAACCTAATTTTCATACTTTCGGTAATTACAATATTGACCAAAGAAGAACTCCAAGGATAGGCCAATATATACAGATTTCTTAGCAAAAACGATTGACTTTAAAGAAGTTCTACTGCATAGACAAACATTAACAACACTTTAGTATTATAGATGGGCCTCACCACAGTTCCATTTACCTGGCACTTAATGCCGGCCAGGCTGCAAGCACAGGTCTCCGGGTCGCATATCCCCCGGCAGCGGCACCCACACTCCTCTCGGGACATGCGCAGGGAACGCAGATCGTGCTTCTCCTCCACGTCGATGCGTCGGACCCCCGAGGCTCGGAGAAGGGTCCGGCGCCTCCTGGTAGTCAGCGGCTGGAGGAAGAAGTAATCGTCCACCTCTGTGTTGTCCACATCCAGGTCGTCTTCAGAGATGTCATCCAGTGTCAGGGTGTCCGCCTCCACGGATGACACAGTGCCATTCTTAGTCAGCTGGAGGACAGAAAAAGTAAGTTCAATTAAGATTCACATAAATGTTCGCCTACACACACATTTAGACCCTCAGGATAATTATATAGGAGAAACACTTTCAGCTGAAGATTGACTACAAAACATGCAGAATGTATATTATTAATGCCCTCACTTACTTTAAAACATGTGAGTAACGACCATTCCCGCCAATAGGCATACATAAAAATCTACAAATGATCCCTACAGTAACCATGCTTTCTTTTTCTGAGACACAAAGGTTGCACCTTCTCTGTATAGTTGATTCTGCCCAATTTTGAATAATTTCTGTTTAGTTGATTCTGCCCAATTTTGAACAGTTTCTCCATCTCAAAGTCCTGGTTAAAGTGCTGTTTACATTATTAATGTCATCACTTAAAAAAATCCAAACAAAAAAAAAAAATCCTTTAAGGACCTATAGCCTATGGATCAAGCTGTAGCGGAAGATCTAAAAATTCCACTACACTTCATGTAAATGTGACTTTATTGAGTCGTCCCACTGACTTTGAGTTTGATGGCATTGAGTTTTTCCTCTTTGAGATGATCCCTAAGCATGATCCGGTGGCTCCGTTTCTGCTCCATGGCAAACTCCCTGAGGGTGAAGCGCTTCACCCCGCTGTGACGCGGTGACATCCCCAAGGTGCTGCCACCCTGCGTGGGCACACTGGTGAAGCCCTGCCGACGATTGAAGTAGTAGACTGTCACGCTCTCAAAGTGCACGTTGCGGCCCCGCAGTCGCTTCGACTGCTGCTGGAGAGTGGCTGAGATTGAAAAAAAGAAACTAAGTCAGCTCTTAATTCCTGACAGCCATGACAATAATTTGGTTATATTAACGGTGTCACTGGCTCTTTTGGTGTTATACAGCTGTTTGTCATCAGCGTAGAATTTAATGTGAAATCTCCGTAATATGTGACTCAGTGGCAACATACAGTATATTGTATATAGACCCTTTTTGTGTTGACGTCATGATTACATCACTGTGTTAGCTGGAGGCAAAATAAAGGAAAGACTGGAGGCGAACACTAGCAGTGGGCTAAAGTTATACATCATCTTGCTGTGTTGTTGGGTGCTAGAATCGAGAAAGCTTCCCATTGTACCAAAACATACAATCTTTAGTGGTGTAGTAATGTGATCTTACAGTCCAGCAGCCCAGAGGGGACGGGATGGTTGAGACTATCACTGCTGTTGCCGCTGTCGCTGCAGGAGACCTCATCATCAGACCCCTGCAGGGACAGATAAGGGGACGGGCCCTCCTCAAGCTTCCTCTTCAGGATCCCACTCATCATGTTGCTCCTCCCACTGGTCGCACCTGCGCAAAGGACAAGGGTAAAGATCATGGGTGAGTCTTTATTTTGCAAGTCACAATTAAGTCTCATGTTTTTGCACTCAAGTCCCAAGTCAAGACTGACAAGTCCCAAGTCAAGACTGACAAGTCCCGAGTCAAGTCCCAAGTCCTAAACTTTGAGTTCCGAGTCCTAAACAAGTCATAATGCGCTATTCACCAAATGTAATGCCATTTTAACAACCGAGTAATAATATATTCAATTTACAAAAATCATGAATGCTTTGTTAAATTTGGATTTATTTGTTGAAACAAGTTCGTTAAAACAAGTGCGACTGAACTAGCGTTAACGTGAGTTGATTCAGGAAATGAAGGGGAAATTAATTGATTCGTGGCACACTATATAAAGACCGAGTTGAGTTGCATATCTTTTTTTGATTTTGTCAAATCGGGTCTAAAGTCATCAAATTTGTAGTAATAATAGAAGTTGGTGGAGAACAAAACAGAGGTAAAAGAGTGTGAATATTGAACTTATATTCATCAGGTGTACAGAAACATGACTCCAAATAAATGATAATGTTGCTCTATAACTGCTGGATGTGTAAATGGGAAACTATTTGCCATGTAAAGCATAAAAAGTATGTCAGTGTTGCATTCACAAATTGTTTCTTGTCCCCAAGTGGACAAAAAACAGAGTTATCGCAGGTTTAATTTGTTTTTGAAAATATATTTTGAAAATCTAAAAAAAAAACTATGGTATGTTTTAGAAAATGTTTGGCAGTAAAGTATATGTGATTTATAGTAAAAGGGTTAAATAAAACATGCAAAAGACCTGGTATGGTCCTTTTAACAATTCATTCTGTTGAACCCTTTAATTACATTATACTACATTACAACACAACTTATTCCTATAGAAAAAACTCTCTAGTACTTGGAAAACTGTGGAATTTACTCCACCTAAACATCTTATTTATTCTGTCCTCTGCCTTTTTAATCAGGAGAATCCACCGTCGAATCACCCAGCCAATGTCTTACTGAATAAGTAGGTAAAAAAAATTGAAGAGAAGTGCCTTCTGAAGTGCTTATACATTATCAACTGTGTAGCCACAAAAGTGAACTTAATGTGCCTAATTCAGAAAGAAAAACCTTGATGTGGTGACAAAAAGGATTTCCAAAAAATATTACTTAGAAATTAAATCAATGCAATCGGGTTGCATTGTGGTTTTTACAATGTTCCGAAGTACTCTTTTGTTCTAAGCCCATTTCATCTATATACAAACCTTTGCATTGAACTTGCAAAGTGGCTGACAGGAGGTGAAATTACTAGTGAAGTATTTGATTTTATATTGTGCTGTTATGTACGAAATGTAAAACATAACACATTTTGAAAAACTACTGCTCAATTGAGCTCAAACACATGTAATTTGTTGGAAATCTGGGTAAATTTACGATGCTTTCTGCAAAACTTGGCAACATTATGTGCTGTTGGTTGCCGTTAGGTGACCTTGCCAAACGTTATGATGCTTCAAAAGTAGAGAATGACTCATGTCAAATGAAGTGTTGCACTCATTAAGATTTTGATTAACTGATATTTAGTTTTGGTTGCTTTTGTGGAAAATTGAAAGTACGGTAACACTTCTGATAAGAGATGATTTGCATACATGTTAAGTTCTCCCACGCTTCAGAAGCACTGCTGATAATGGGAAGTGTCTCTTTAGGCACCTGATTCGACTATTATCAGGCCATTAAATAGGCGTTATAAGTCGCTATAAGCACCACATATGTGGGTCAGTAGGGGCCTACTACGCGTACTACATTGTAAAAGTGAAACTGAAACTTAAAAGCAACACATCGAACACAAACAAAGGGATTTTTCAGGTTTAGGCAATAAAAATACAACTTATTTCGGTTTAGGCAACAAAACTACAACTTCTTTAGGTTTAGGCAAAAAACCCCGACAACTTCTTTAGGATTAGGCAATAAAACTACAACTTCTTTAGGTTTAGGCAACACAACTGCAACTTCTTTAGGTTTACGCAAAAAAACTACAACTTCTTTAGGTTCAGGCAATAAAACTACAACTTTTTTAGATTTAGGCAAAAAAAACAGTTACGTTTAGTAAAAAAAAAAAACCATCCATTGCCCCTGACCTCCACCTCATAAGGATTTTCATGCTGTCTATACTACAGCACCTGACTTCTGCTTCTGTTCCTGTCATAATTACTACAGTCGCTGTTGTGTTCTTTTATTCCTTCTTTCGGTGATCTACCATGTGAATAGATGATAAAACCTACTAGTGGGTGTAGTAGGCCCCTACTGACCCACATCTATGGGGCTTACAGCGACCGATAACGCCTATCTAATAGCCTGACAACAGTCTAATCGGCTGGCACTTTGTCGATACTTAAATTTCAAATTTGTAAAAATTGTTGAGGCGACTGCTTGGACTGGTAGAGGATTACATCATATGCAGCAGAGGCGAATGCTGGGCCAAGCTTTTCCTCTCTGGGCTTTGTCTCCTTCCTCTTATACTGCAATACTCTGGGCCATGTCCTTTACCGCCTTATCTTCATTTCCATTCTTCGTTTTTTTTTTTTTAATTCTTCCCTTCTTTTTTTACTATTTCTCCTAGTTATCTTTACCTGCAGCCTCCTTGGTATTCAGTCCTATAATGCAGCTCACTGCTTTTCAGGAAAAACTGTAAAACCAGAAAGGTGTGTAGTAGAAGAGACACTACGTAGAATCTCTCTATGTATTTGATGTCACAGAAGGTGTTGCAGTTTTTCTTGGCTCCAGGAGAGTTTCCTGTGTCTCCTTAACCTAAAAGTCCCTGGTTAACCGGTGCCATTTAGAGCACCGAACCTGCACACACACACACACACACACTACTATACACACACATGTACAAGCCTGCTCACGTGTCTGCATGCGTACTCCCCATGCATGTCCACATCCCCAAACACCTAACAGGGGAATTCTTATTGACAAATGTAAATCAGCATCACCCTGTGACGTGATGAAACCTCTCAGTATGTGCTTCCTGTGAGTCTCTTTGACCGCCACTGACCTGTTTTCCTCGGCTCGCCTTTGGTTTCCAGGAAGTCCTCGACTCTCTCCTCTGCATCACACAGTGCTCACCAGCAGCAGCCAAACATCCCCATGTGTCGTGATGATGCAGTGAGCGCTGCCATGATGCCTGCTTTCTCTCTCTCTCTCTCTCTCTCTCTCTCTCTCTCTCTCTCTCTCTCTCTCTCTCTCTCTCTCTCTCTCTCTCTCTCTGTCTCTGTCTTTTTCCAGCAGCCTCTGGCACTATTGTGCAACACTGAACATCTCTGCCTCTGTCACTATCTTATGCGTTCTCCCTCTGCACCCTCATCCTATGCTCGCACTGTCTGATTCTCTCCTGCTCTGCACCCCCTCTTCCTCTTTCTCCCTCTCTCTCTCTCTCTCTCTCTCTCTCTCCTCACAAAGACTTGTTAGCTCGATGCTGCTGCCGGCTGGAGCGCTGGAGCTTGACTGAGGTGAAGCAAGCCCTTCGAGATCACAGAGAGGAAGGGGGGGTGTGGGGGGGTAGTGGATGTGGTGGTGGTGGTGGATGTGATTGGGTGGGGGTGGAAAAGTGTAGATTCTACGATGTGAAGTACCTCTTTTCCACAGTCTTTAGGAGAATTATTGACATAAATATATAAGCAATACTTCCTAAAATTAAAACAAATAAGTGGAAATTTCTCCGCCTGACGTCACAGGGGATATAGTTTTTTTCCGCTCCACTTTATTACTTTGCAGGGTATTTATGATGCAAATGTAACACTTTTTTGCTTTGTTATGTTCTTTTCTATGGAAGCCCATTTCCACCACTGTGATAAAAAAAGAATGATCCTGTAAGTCATTATAATGAGATACTACCTCAAAATAATGAGATACTAAGTCATTATAATGAGATACTAAGTCAAAATAATGAGATACTAAGTCAAAATAATTAGATAGTAAGTCAAAATAGTGAGATTCTAAGTCATTATAATGAGATACTAAGTCAAAATAATGAGATACTAAGTCATTATAATGAGATACTAAGTCAAAATAATTAGATAGTAAGTCATAATAGTGAGATTCTAAGTCATTATAATGAGATACTAAGTCAAAATAATGAGATACTAAGTCATTATAATGAGATACTAAGTCAAAGTAATGAGATACTAAGTCAAAATAATGCGATACTAAGTCAAAATAATGAGATACTAAGTCAAAGTAATGAGATACTAAGTCGAAATAATGAGATACTAAGTCGAAATAATGAAATACTAAGTTGAAATAATGAGATATTAAGTCATTGTAATGAGATACTGTGTCAAATTAATGAGATACTAAGTCATTATAATGAGATACTAAGTCAAAATAATTAGATAGTAAGTCAAAATAATGAGATACTAAGTCAAAATAATGAGATACTAAGTCAAAATAATTGAGATACTAAGTCAAAATAATTAGATAGTAAGTCAAAATAGTGAGATTCTAAGGCATTATAATGAGATACTAAGTCAAAATAATGAGATACTAAGTCATTATAATGAGATACTAAGTCAAAGTAATGAGATACTAAGTCAAAATAATGAGATACTAAGTCAAAGTAATGAGATACTAAGTCGAAATAATGAGATACTAAGTCGAAATAATGAAATACTAAGTTGAAATAATGAGATATTAAGTCATTGTAATGAGATACTGTGTCAAATTAATGAGATACTAAGTCATTATAATGAGATACTAAGTCAAAATAATTAGATAGTAAGTCAAAATAATGAGATACTAAGTCAAAATAATGAGATACTAAGTCAAAATAATTGAGATACTAAGTCAAAATAATTAGATAGTAAGTCAAAATAGTGAGATTCTAAGGCATTATAATGAGATACTAAGTCAAAATAATGAGATACTAAGTCATTATAATGAGATACTAAGTCAAAGTAATGAGATACTAAGTCAAAATAATGAGATACTAAGTCAAAGTAATGAGATACTAAGTCGAAATAATGAGATACTAAGTCGAAATAATGAAATACTAAGTTGAAATAATGAGATATTAAGTCATTGTAATGAGATACTGTGTCAAATTAATGAGATACTAAGTCATTATAATGAGATACTAAGTCAAAATAATTAGATAGTAAGTCAAAATAATGAGATACTAAGTCAAAATAATGACATACTAAGTCAAAATAATGAGATACTAAGTCAAAATAATTAGATAGTAAATCAAAATAGTGAGATTCTAAGTCATTATAATGAGATACTAAGTCAAAATAATGAGATACTAAGTCATTATAATGAGATACTAAGTCAAAGTAATGAGATACTAAGTCAAAATAATGAGATACTAAGTCAAAGTAATGAGATACTAAGTCGAAATAATGAGATACTAAGTCGAAATAATGAAATACTAAGTTGAAATAATGAGATACTAAGTCAAAGTAATGAGATACTAAGTCGAAATAATGAGATACTAAGTCATTATAATGAGATACTAAGTCAAAATAATTAGATAGTAAGTCAAAATAGTGAGATACTAAGGCAAAATATTTAGATACCAAGTCAAAATAGTGAGATAGTAAGTCAAAATATGGAGATACTTAGTTAAAATATTGATATACTAAGTCAAAATATTGAGATACTAAGTCAAAATAATGAGATACTAAGTCAAAATAGTGAGATACTAACTCATTATTTTGAGATATTATCTCATTATAATGAGATATTAGTTCAAAGTAGTGAGATAGTAAGTCAAAATAGTGAGATACTAAGTCAAAATATTTAGATACCAAGTCAAAATAGTGAGATAGTAAGTCAAAATATGGAGATACTTAGTTAAAATATTGATATACTAAGTCAAAATAATGAGATATTAAGTCAAAATAATGAGATACTAAGTCAAAATATTTAGATACTAATTCAAAATATTTAGATACTAAGTCAAAATAGTGAGATAAGTAAAGAATGCAAGTTTAAGGCACTTCAACATTGGCTTACTTTCGGTCAAATGTTCCGATCGTCTTTTCAATTTAAGACAACACTACCCTGTCTAAATTCATGCACTACGCAAGTAAGTAGCCTACATAGTGTACATGGAAGTGCACTAATGGAAGTATCCGAACTGAGAGACAGCATTAGTCTGGAAAAAATCTAAATCAGTCACTAAAAATGGCAACACTTGCTATTTTATATATATAGTGCTACGGAACATTACTATGAATATATTTCATTCAGAAGAACCACCCAACCCCCACCCAAGAGCCCATAAACATTGTTGCTATAGCAATACCAGACCCTGGATGTTCTGCCTTCCCATTATAGTCGTGCTTGGCTGAAAAATATCAGAAATAAAGCTACCAAGAGCCTTAGCCTTGAGTTTGTATGTACTGTACACACACACAGAGAGAGAGAGAGAGTGTGTTAAAGTGATTCATCTTTCACGAAGACATTTTCTTTTTCGATCGCAGCACAGACGAAGTGGGGGAAAAAATAATAGGGACTCGCAAGAAGCATCTTCAATTAGTTTTACAGCTTTGTGACCTACTAAAATTAAATTGTACTTGTAATTGGTGCATTCATGAGAGATACCACTTAAGGAAATATTCATAATAAACCTAGTTGTTATGATAATATAGAAGAGTCCAAAATATGATTGTTTGAAAGATATCTGTCAGGTGGGACATTATTGCAGTGCATTAAGTTCTGCAACAGCTGATTATTCTCCTCTCTTCTCTGCATTTATTAGCTGAAAGGGTAATTAAAAAGTACTGAAGCTGTCTAGGTGATGTTTGCCGTTGGATGAAACTACCAGAGCGTGGAGTAAAATGTCCTTGACCATAAGGGCAGAATACACAACATAAATCAAGTGTTATAGGTATGAATAAATATGTGATTTAGGTGTTTTACGGTTGAGAATTGAAAAATTAAGGATTGAAACGAAACGTTTAAAAAGACAAGCTGTCAAAGTTAACTCGATAATAACGCATTAACGCAATCGATTTTTTAGAGGTTGTACCGGACTCAGTTTTAAAGCCAGAGTGAAGATACTGGTATCATATGAAACTAGAAAACCTAAGGAATCCATTGGTACCAATGCAATTAATTAATAAAACTGCCAAAAGCAGAGAGAAACAATAAAACGAGCAAAAAATAGATACAAATTTTATAACGCCACAAATACATTTTAAATAAATTTTAGCGAAAATGGGCATTTGAGCATATATTTTTTATGCTAAATGCAGTACCTGTAAATATATACATACATTTGCATAAAGCAAGCATATTTGCCCACTCCCAGTGTTTTTTTGTTGCCTAAACCTAAAGAAGTTGTAGTTTTGCTGCCTAAACCTAAAAGAGTTGTAGTTTTGTTGCCTTAACCTAAAGAAGTTGTAGTTTAGATCAAAATTGTATACAACTAGTGTTGTCAAAGTTAACGCGATAATATCGCATTAACGCAACCTGCGATTTTTAGGTTGTAGCGGGGGCATACTGGTATCATATGAAACTAGAAAACCTACCATTGGTACCAACTATGTCATACTAGCTTGTCACAAAGGAGGCTAAATAACACTCCGAACTTATGCTAAATTTGAGGGAAATGGGCATTTGAGCATATTATTTATGCTAAATACAGTACCTGTAAATATATACATACATTTGCATAAAGCAGCATATTTGCCCCCCACTCCCATGTTGATGAGAGTATTAAATACTTGACAAATTTCCCCTTTAAGGTACATTTTGAACCGATAAAAAAATGTGC
>CAKALU010037079.1:0-10821 GCA_916700995.1 Hozukius guyotensis | reverse complement strand
CTTCTTTAACTCCCCCACCCAGCCCTCGTTCCAGCCTCAGTCTGGGTCTCATTCACATGAACGGAGGAAGGAGAATAACTTTGGATTCAGCTATTAGTGCGTTTTACAACTTTTAGGACCTAATGATTTAAATAAGGACTATTAGAGTGTTCATACTGGGAAGTTCATTTACCTAAAAAAAAAATTATCCTCTAAGTTACAGACGTCTCTTTCCCAACGTAAGTCTATGGGAAAAAGTTGTTTCGGGCCCAATGGCATCATGTGACAAACGCAGAAGTTGTAGTACCGCCGTTTGGCCACTACGAAAATTTGCTTCACAGCCCGGCACAGTATCATCAGTATCATCGGACACAGTATGCAATTTGCATACTATTGGTTTCATACTAACGTTTCGGACATACAAAAATATCTCACATACTGTTTTAGTGTACTAAATAGCATGTTAATATGGGATTTCGGACGCAACCCCTTTGGTTCTGTGTAGAACCTCAGCCCTTCAGGAGGAATCCTTTTTGGAATCTTTATTTCTAAGAGTATCACAACATCAAGGTCTATTCAAAGAATCAATGTCAGCTTTCATCACATCTTTTCTTTTCTGATTTGCCAACTTTTCCAACTCAGCCGAGCCAACACATTTGTAGATGTTTTTATGCACGAATTGTTATGAAATTATTGGTATTTGTGTCGACTTCAAGGCACTCGCAAAAAAGATTCCAAGGACATGAGAAGTATCAGCAGGAATTATCACTTCAGCATGAATTAGGAGCCGGCAACTGTGACTCGATCAATTTGGAAAGCTTTTACATCTAGTTTGGTGAGATGTTTTTTTTTTTTTTGGAACCCCATTGACTTGCACTAGAAAAATGGCAGCCTCCCGCACAAAGCCGGCCTCCTTTAAACAAGTTAACCATTGTTAAAGTAATGGAACAATCGAAGAGAAACTGAAGGGTGTAAAGTTAACAGCTTGCAAAGAGTGAAATACTCCCCACTACCAAATGCAAATAGGCCATGGCTGCCAGTTTCTCAAGCACAACAGCATGAAAACATTTTGGATTTCTTGACGAAACGTGTGGTTTTAGTGAGGAGAAAAAAAAAGTAATCATGTTTAGGGATCTTTTGCAGGGACTTATCAAACCCCCGACCCATTCCTTAACTGCAGTGTGCAGCAGCAAGCCCCTGTCAATATGTTCTAATTGGAATGAATTGAGGTAGAAAGTGGTAAAGGGCATGCTGTGTCTGTGAGAGGGGGGAGAAAAAGCCAAATAGACTTAGACTGAGAGAAGGATGGAATAAGACAAGACAGAGAGAAAGAGGTGCTATGCACAGAATGATACTTATACTGTGAAATCCAACAGTCAATATTTTGTCAGAAGCCTTAATCGCCGACGTCTGGTGAGTGTGAGAATAACATTTTGTATGACGGGGTTGTGCTTTGCTTGCTGTGTGTTTGTATTATGTGCATGCCTCTTCTCTCCCTCTCAGATGTCGGCTTTAAGGAGGCCGGCGCTGGTCAAGAAATCTTGTGAAACAGTTTTACATTCCTGCACGAAATTGTTATTTCAACACGCATAACATTGTGTCATTGTGAATAATTGGTCCGAAGTGCCCTCTGTGGTAAATGTTGAAAGCGTTACCAGTGTACGAGGCTTTGATCGGTGTGTGTGTGTGTGTGTGTGCTATGATACATATGTAAATTATAGGGCTCCTTCCCGCTGTGTGAATCAGAAAGCATTGGCCTCGTTCCCATCGCTGTCTAACCAGCCATAACGTGCTATCAGAAGATAAGAAGAGGGGGAGGAAAGATAAACATATAGAAGAGAGATTGAAATGGAGAAGGTGGAGCAAAACAATGCGGGAAGAGACAGAAATATGTACACACAATGTTAGACATGTGGATCCAAAGAGTACCCGGTCACTGAACTAGGTTTTGATTGCACACTTTCTACTCCTTCCTACTTTCTAGTTGGGCTTCAGTTTATACCATCAACCAGGGGTCAGCAACCTGCGGCTCCGGAGCCACATGCGTCTCTTCAGCTCCTCTCCAGTGGCTCCCTGTGGATTTTTAAAAAGTGGAAATGAATAACTGTTTTTTTGTTTACATTTTCATTTTTATTTATCATTGTTGTAGGTCTATGGTACGACGGTACGACGGAGTATTAGGGCCACATTAAGGAAAAAAAATAAATCTGAGATTTAGACAATAAAGTCATAATACTACGAGAATAAAGTCATAATATTATTGAGTAGTAACTTTACATGTTATTATCTTTTTTCCTCATAAACGTCTGACTTTATTCTCGTAATATTACGATTTTTTTTCTCGTAAAGTTATGAATTTATTCTCGTAACATTACGACTTTTTTTTCGTAAAGTTATGACTTTTTTCTAGTAACATTACGACTTTTTTTTCTCTTAAATTTATGACTTTATTCTCATAATATTACGACTTCTTTTCTCGTAAAGTTATGACTTCATTCTCGTAACATTACGACTTTATTCTTGTAATATTATGACTTCATTCTGGAAATCTCAGATGTTTTTTTCCCCTCAATGTGGCCCTAATACTCCGTAGTACATTGTCTCTTGGGCCCTCACTGCATTAGACTTATATACTATATACTTAGACTATATGCTGTGTTACCTTCATCACAATGATCAAATGTTTTGCAGCTCCAGACAGATTTTTTTTTTGTCACCAATGCTCGCTCCACCTCCCCAGCCGCCTCCTTCTCTATTATTATTACTATCACATTAGTTGAATTTTGAATAATTCTTTTCTCCTCTAATGTCTGCCTTAATTTGTTTTTTCTTCCACTTGTTGGTCTTTTTCCGCTGCACCTTTCAACTGTTTTAATTTGCATTATGAATAAAATGCATTTAACCAGCAATAGATTAGCATTTGTGAGTATTAGGTCTGGCCACTACTGTGACATCCTTCCTCTGTTTACTGCATCTCTACTGCGCCATAACAAGTCACCTGTTCTTTCTCTTAACTTCTAACTCCTGTTATGTTCCATTGGTGGACATGTTTTAATAAACACGTCAGCCGGTAAAAGTCAGAAGTCTCTTTTCTCTCTCTCTGGCTCCATCCTTTGTATTCTTTGTCAGATGTATCCAGTGAAAGCTTTCTCCTGCCCTTGTGCACTGCTGCACACACTGATGCACCGAGAGGAGGCTAATGCACACTCTGATTAAATGAGTGTAGGATGTAGGAGGCGAGCTAATGTTTAGCATTGTCTGGCTGATTAAAGCATAGCTAACAAGTGATTGCTATGCAGCTCTGCTCCTCACTGCTAACTCATACACAAGGCTGCTCTCTGTTCTCTCTCTCTCTGCACGTCTCTCCATCTCGAGATCTCTCTCTTTAATTCTCTATCTTTGCCTCAGTGGATCTCTCAATATCTCCTTCTCTCTGTGTCACTCCGATTTGCTTTCCCTCTCACAATCCCTAAAGAAGAAAGCTTCATTTCCACCCCTCCGTCCTTGCTTGTGTCTGCTTCGACCATTTCTTCAGCCTCGCTATGACCCTGAATAGGAATAAACGGGTAGAGAATCTGGTTGGATGGATCTCTTTCCTCTCCTCCTGGTTTCATGTCTCAATTTCTGCTGTAGCGTTCCCTACTTCTCTATCGTTACTCTGTCTATCTCCAAATGAACTCCATCCCTCTCCCATTCTCTGTCCTTCTAAGACGATCCCAGCTCCCTCAATTTCTCCAGCTCAGTTACCGCGCCGACAGCCCCAATTCAATTATTGCAGACTTTGTGATAATCCCAGGCCACTGATTGGTCACTGCAGCCCTCCGTTAAGTGAACGCAGCGGAGACAAGGACGCCGGGAGAGGGAAGGGAGGGTTAAAACATAGAATCATTAAGAGTGGTAACGTGTTAAATATGACATGGAAGAAAGGAAAGAAAGGTGGGGTACTTAAGATATAGGTTAAAAGGAATAAAACAAAACATGTGCCCCTTTTTTTGTATCCCTTTAAAGCCCCTGGTATCCTTCAGGCTCGAGCTAAAACAAACAACCTTGCCCTTAAAGCCCGGTCCATAATCCCTGTGTAATCACTCAGACAGCCTCACCACACACAACCAAAACATGAGAATGAAAAATGAAGACAGAGATATACGTGTGTGTGTGAGTGTGTGTGTGTTTTGCTTAAAGTGAACTGGCTGGATTCCACATGAAAGACTGAAAGCTTGAACCAGTATATTGTATATAAGTATGTATGTATATATAAAGCCTGTGTAGGCGAGTGAGTCGTGAGCTAGGTGGAAGAACATGATGGCAATAAAATGCAAAGATAAGAACATTATCTACTGAGAAGCAACGGATTGGTACGAGATTCTTGTCTGCGTCTTTATAGAATCATGTTTTTATAAAACTACAACTGGGAGGTTTCATCTAAACAGATCATTCTATCCAAAGGAAAGCCTCTCTGCAATCACAGTTCTTCAAATGCCCTTTGTAACCAACAACAACCTTTTGTACTATATCGTTATGCCATCCAGCATTTTCTGTGGAACAGTTTTCTCAATTTTAGGATGGAAGTATTATTTTTTCAGTGAAACTCAAGTTGCATAAATGTATTCTTTTTATTTTACAAGCCACTCACAGCATGATATTGCCTTGCACGTTGATCTGTTCCCGACGGGGGTTTTATGCAAACACATGAAAACTAAACCAATTTATTATAATGTATTTCTACCCAGAATTAAAAAAAAAAAAAAAGGGAACAAAGTTCGTTCCCTTTCCATGATGAAGGTAGACACACAAGTTAATTGTCACTAGGGCTGTCGTGGTTAAGATATTTCCCCTATGCGATACTGACGTTTTTTTGTTGTTGCATTTATCCAGATTTTAGTGCTTTATAAATAAGCTTTATTGTTGGACATATAATGTCATTTTTTAAATGACAAAAGGTGAAAGTTTTAAAACTAATTAAATAGAACAGAGAAGAGCAATGAGGCGTAGCGTTTGTGTTTGGTTGCGTTTGGTTGCTATGATACAGAATATCCGCAGAGGTAAAAATGTCGGCACAATAAGGTAGAGTACTCGTTCTGGATGAAGGGAAGGCTGAAGCACGTAGGGAGAGAGGACGGACCCGCCGGTCGATGTGTATTCATTTCTCCTCCATTGTTGTCGTAGTTCAGCACTTGTGCATGTAGGATGTGACGTTTGGTGTTTGTCCCGCCCCTCCTCCGCTGTGTAAAAAGTGAAAAGTGACAAGCGCAGCGTTTTACCCAAGTTTAACATTTTTAAACTCTCGGCGACCAGAACAAAATACGCTCAGCGCAGAATAGTCACTTAGCGCCTCATCACGCTGCTGCCGTTTGTAGCATAGCATAAATACGTAGCACTCCCATTACAAAGAATAAAAAAAAATATAGCAATTGTGGCGGTTGCTTGCCATCCCCTGATGTTGGCTTGTCGATTGTGCTGTATTGCAATATTGCGGTTATTGTGACAGCCCTAATTGTCACATAGAAATATGAATCTATAGCTTGAACACGTCGCCGATCCATCAACTGGATTCCAATCAGTGTCCGATATGTTTTCCAGTTCGTTAGGTTACAAAGATCGACACCGAAGCTGTTCCTAAACAAAATATATATATGCCTGCTTCAGCACATTTATGGATATTATTTAGTTGAAAAATCAAACCATTTTACAGCCTCAGAATGTAAATAACACTCAGGTCCTGTTGCAGTCAGTCCAGCATATTCCTGTAAGTAAGCAGTACGTGTTTCTTTCTCCTGTGTCCAATCGCTCGTAAGATGGTAACAGCCAAACGAGGCTTAAAGTCATGACTCAATCAGCCTCTCTCTCACACACACACACACACACACACACACACACACACACACACACACACACACACACACACACACACACACACACACACACACACACACACACACACAGTCTAAAATAGTGCAGCCCCGCCTGTGTGTCTGCAGTTGGAGGTGTTAGAACTTTATAACTGAGCATTGACGTCTTCAAGGCGAATCGCTCCACTTCTGCCGTCTCCTCTCCATGTCTTTTATTTCGCAGGCTCTTGAGATCTTTCTCTAAGTTTAAATTGATTTTCAGCTTGTGTTTCTGTTGTTTTCAATAGTGTCCGTACACGTGTACGGTTCTGTGTGTGTGTGTGTGTGTGTGTGTGTGTGTGTGTGCATCCTGTGGGTGGCCCAGCTCACGTCGGATACTCCCTTACTGTTTGGGGTTTGTGGGTCGGCGTGTCCAACGACAGACTCGTCTTTCGGCTTCAGAGCTGCCGCCTGAACTGAATGTTTACAACATGAGACTGCAGGCTCTCATTGTGGCCACCACACTCCCTCATGTGCAGTGTTTCAGTTTGAAATGCTCTGCGTGACATGTGTTAACGTCAACGCTGTGCCTGCTGAGAGACGGAAATCAGTTGAGGTTTTAATTTGCGAGTGGGGAACATTTCCTCTGTTAAATCATTACTCTCTTCTTTCTCTCTGTTATCGTAGGGTTAAACATGTGCTGACTAAAATCATGTCATCGCTAACCATAGAGTTGTTTTACACACTGTTTGCCATGGTTATGTGATCCAAAGTGTGTCTTTTTCAACATAAATGATACTCTAACAAGTTAAGTGTGTATTTCATCTTCAGTTTACCCATGACCTGACAGCCCTCACTTTATATTTTGCATTACTTTACTCTGGAGTGCACGTTGACATCTGAACGGCTAGCAAAGAGTAAACACGCACGTGTCAAAGCGACGGTGAAGGCAGCATTGAGACTATGAGAGAGGAATGACTTCACATCTGTTTTTACATACATGTGTCATGACAGGGTGAAGACACGTCTTGAAGAAGATGATGCTGATGAAATGATTTTGATCATAATCAATAAGTTTGACGGACAGAAAATAGAGTCCATGATGAAGAGTGGTTAAGTCACATGGAATTAATCTATGAATGATTTATCAAACTAAAACGTGTGGAAAAATATTAGGAAAAAATATCGGTATCATTAATCGTACATACATGTGAGGTATTCCCTCAAATAAGCTCACTGTATATTTGCACACTCACTCGATTATACTGTTATTAGCTCATTAAATGGCCGTTATCAGTCGTTATAAGCCTCATACATGTGGGTCAGTAGGAGCCTGCTACACCTACTACGTTGTTAAAGTGAAAGTAAAACTTATAAGCAACACATTCTAATACGTTGTCAAACTAAATTAAATGTTATGTTTTGAACACAAACAAAACAGCTTTTTTAGGTTTAGGCAACAATTCTACGACTTCTTTAGGTTTAGGCAACAAATCTACTACTTCTTTAAAATTTAGGAAATAAAACTACTACTTCTTTAGGTTTAGGCAACAAAGCCACTTTGTCAAGTTTAGGGAGAAAAAGATGTGTTTTGGCTTAACATAACTACGTTTGACAAGTGAAAGTGGAACTTAAGGTTGTGACCACAAAGACAACTACACGTTGTTGGTTTCATATGGGATACAAACCCCGGTGGGCTGGATGAAAGTCCATCGCCCCCAACCTCAATCAATCAATCGCTCGATTATTTCCTACGGGAGGGAGTTCTTGGCACTGCTGTGATGTACCGTAAGCACCCAAAGTATAGCAATCATCTTATTACTCACATTCAATGTGTAACCTTTTGAGTATTAAAAAAAAGTTCCACGGTATATATATATATATATATATATATATATATAAAAACAAAATAAATGCCCCCAATACCTTCCACGGTTAAATTGAAGACGTGTTGTCTGCGGTGAACAGTTTTATCCTCACTCGTCACCAGCTAGAGAGGTGAGAGTGCATTCAAGCTTTAAAAACCATGAAACTCGTCTGTCTTTGAAGAGGTAGAAAACAAAAAATCAATTCCTCTGTTAGTTCTTAGCATTTCCTCGCTGCTCCTCACTTCAACACAGAATATAAACACAAACAAAAGATATGAGGGGTTTGGGTTATGGGGTTATGGACAAGGAGTCAATGTGCATTCATCATTTTAAATACATGCAAAGACTGACTAATTTATAGAAACTAATTTTAATCTATATGCATACCAGACGCCCTGAAATGAAGTGACTGTGTGCAAAAAAAAAGGGGGCTGCAGTTGTTTACATGTTCATTCATTATGGCCAAAAATACCCCCTAATTATAGTTGACAACCTGCCCTTTATCTTAATCTAATTATGTCATTTTGCATCCACAGTAATAAAGGCCTGCTGAATGCCATAATGGAAATGTGTATTATCATCTACTGTTCCCTGTTGAATGAAAGCCCCTGCTGTCCCTCTTGCAAATGAGCAGAGTATCAGAGCTTTTCAAACATCTGCCATTAGCAAAATACAGACATTTACAAAAGGATTGCTTCGAGCTTTGAGCCAGTCAAAATGTACACAGAGACATTGCTGCTTTTTTTAAAAGTTTCCTGACATTTCTCAATGTGGTACACAAGTGAGCAGCAGTTTGTGCCACAGTAAGAGTCCTATAGGAGACAAACACTGTTTACATGTCGTATTGTTGGCTGGTAAACTAGTCATCAGCACGTCCAACAGTGGGGTTTGTTCACAGTTTGGAAACTGATCCCAGCTGCTCTTTATAACGACACAGGTCAACAAGTCCTCCAAACTAAATGACAAAATACGCTGTTTGTCCATAGAACTACACATAGATGTGTTTTCAGATCTGATGCCCTTAATGGCACAAAGACAGTTTCATTATGTGATAACTCTATGGTTAAGGTTTGGTTAGGTTTAAGCGTACAAATGAATATGTATACTTGGTGGAGGTTAAAGGACCTTCAGCACCATGGTTATAATAATAACCACATGGTTAAGATTATGGAACAATCATGCTCTTTTTTTTTAATAAAAAGGTGTTGACTGTCGGTTTGAAATGTTGGACTAACAACAGTCTACCGTGTTACAGTTTACCCATCCATCCACCTTATCTCCACCCTACGCCCACTTTGTCACTTTAATAATCGTCATAATTACTACGGCCACTAGAGGGCTTCGTCACTTGAACGTGTTGTTTTTGGGGAATTTGCTGAAACAACAGATGCTATCATTCTTCTTAGAGGACAGTCTGACATAATGGGTATGCTAACGGCTCATTAAACCACGCTGTCTCATTTTCTAATTGTGCACATGCAAAATAGAATTATACAATGTGTACGTATCTAGCTTTGGAATAGTTACAATGCACTCTAGACAAAACAATAGGTTACCTGTTTGATGCTGCTTCCAGTTTTTGTGCTAAGCTAGACAAAATACATAATTTAACTCTATCTATAGGTTATGAGTCAAACAAAACCAGGACTTTCAACCAGGAGACAGCTGTCCGTGTCCCGTGTGAAACCAGGTCAGCGTTGACTTATTTTGTCACATCAGTTGTTAGTCATGTGAGTCGTTAGTCAAGTTAACATCAACAACAACATTGTCCAAACCCTAACTAGGTAGTTATGTGACAGTGACACACTTTCTTCCAGTGAACAGACAAATTAGATGCATTTTTCGTGCATTTTCCTACTAGTGTTGAGCAACATGTGACGCACGTGTCAATTTCCGCTTCAGTCTCAGGGGTACATAGAGCCATCATTTGAAGCGTAAGGCCACTAACCAAGCGTTGGTATTTGATGAGTTGGGAGCGAGGACATTAAAACATACTGTACCCTCCTCCGCTGCAGAATCAGCAACTCATTTGCTTTTTTACCCTCATCATCCTCTTTATTTTATATCACTGAAAGCCTTTTCTGAGCTCTGCTTGTCAAAAAGAGAACCTCGTGTACCGTTAACTGTGGTGATGAATTTGTCTTCTGGCAGCAGCAAATACAACTTCTGGACGTCACAGAGTCACTTTAATCTGATCTGCTCGTTTAGAGAAATCTGGGTATTTTTCCGTGAAAATCTGGAATATATCCACATAATCCACGTAATCCACATGAAAGCTTTGGATGTCTCTGCCACGGATCTGCAAAAGATAAATTTAGGTAGCAAAGTGAGTCAGATTATGACCCAAAAGAGTTTATGGAGCAAACGAATGAATATAGGAATACATAAATACAAGACATCGTTGGAGAGAGATCCATAAATCGTCTGTTTCACCTGACTGAAATGATGATGTGATTTTCTTTTTCCAGCAGTTCATTCCTCCTCTCTTGTCATTGGCCGGGAGATATTTTAAACGGGACTTTTATTCAGCCAATCGTCTCTCAGAGAGATGGCTCTCCCACAGCCGCCCCTCCCTCCTCACTCCTCTCCTCTCTTCTCATTGGCTGCCTGTGAGATTCTGAATCTGCTCTGGCAGCGGATTGGATGCTGCTCTCAGCCAATGAGGAGAGAGCAACTGTTGCATTCACCCCCCCTCCAGCTGGCAGAGAGCTCCTGGTGCTGCTGCAGCCTGAAGCTCTGAACAGGATCCAATAATGGGCAAATTAGGCTGTGTGACCTGAACACGTCTGTGTTACATACAACACATCTTACTGTTTTATATACAAGACATCTTATTCAGCACAAACACTTTGAGAAACATCTACAGATTTAAATAAATGTCTCTGTAATGTTCTATCACAACCGTGGAAATCAAAAGTATATATTGCACTGGATTATTTGATCCATCTTCTCATTCCCACGAAAGGCTTTTTAAATATTATCTTAATAACAAAAAATATGATATTACTATAAAGAGCCTGAATATATAGAGAGAAGAGAAAGTGAGAGGAGAGAGAGAGAGGATTACTCTAGTTTCCAACGCCCTCCATCGGCAGCAACATCTCTCTCTCTACCTCTCTCTCTCTCTCTCTCTCTCTCTGTCTCGC
>CAKALU010037076.1:0-23360 GCA_916700995.1 Hozukius guyotensis | reverse complement strand
ACCACCCAAAAACAGTGCGACTAGGAATGAAGCTAACATGTTTGTCCTCAACTAGTCTGTCAGCTGACTGCTCCGCTCATTATTACACCCGCCAAGACTTTGACAGATTTTCCCACATAGCCATTTCACTATAACTCTGTGGTTTGACCAAATTGTTAAAAACTTAATATAAAAGTCTGGTGATATTATATATTTTTCTTCTTGTCAACAAATCCCATGAAAACACCAGGAAAGGTCTTGCCTTGGAGCCTGATGTTGGTTATCCCTCTGTGCCATAGAGCTCCATTATAGTTTGTTGAATCCAGGCGACTCCTCTGGTTGCAAAAAAGAAGTCTGATTGTATAGAAGTCTATGAGAAAATGAGCCTACTTCTCACTTGATTTATTACCTCAGTAAACATTGTAAACATGAGTTTATGGTCTCAATCGCTAGTTTCAAGTCTTCTTCAATACAGCATGATGTTCATTTAGTAAATTATGGTCCCATTTAGAGTCAAATAGACCATAAAGCAGGGGATGCTTTAGGGCGGGGCTACCTTGTGATTGACAGGTCGCTACCACGGCGTTGTCCGGTCTGGGAGTTGTCCGTGTTTTGGTCTTTTGAACTTTAACCCTTTCACAGTGTGTTTTCGGTTCATGAAAGTAACATTTTGATCGCCTAATAATGTCCTTTTCAGTGTTCAGTTGTACTTAGCTCAACCCTCTCATGTTATTTCTGGTTGCAAAAAAAACAACTCCTTCAAACAACTGGATTTATTCAAGTTTCTCGGCAAAAGCTTAATTTTACGAGATTACATTTGAACACATCATGATAACGTTGTAATTTACTTTCGCCCAATAGTCCTTTTACTGAGCAGAACATGACCACCTCATAATAATAACTCAATGGCACCTCTGTTAACGTTAGTAGCTCCGTTATTTAGCCAAGGAGGACTGTGCTGCCCACCGGCTGCTAACCGGTAACGTTACTAACTCTCCTTCTGTTGGTTTCAACATGGATTCGTTGTTCAGTGTTGCATTATCAGGGAAAAATAGGTTGCACCCCTCAGGTTTATTATTGGCAGTAGTGCCATGCTTTTGAGCGCTTTTTTTCTCTTTCCGCCATGGCTACGATCCCTAACAAACTGAAACATGATACAGCATGCCTATGGGTCATTGTGCATGCGTAACTGTGAGAAAGCATCGAAGAGGAATCGGTAGTCACTGAAGCATGAGATGCCAAGGAATCGGACAGCTAGGAACCGATTCTCTATCCCATCACTAGCGTTTTTTATTATTTAGCAGTAAAATTAGTTTTTAGAAATCACACATGTATCTTAATATATTGAATCGTGACCTCTGTATCATATGTATCGTATCGTCAGATTCTTGCCAATACACAGCCCTACCTTAAGTGCATCTTTGATATTCTGTTTGCATGTGCTTATGTATACACACGTTTCTGCTCACTCTGTGTTTACAGGGTAGCTGTAAGGTAGCATACGCTGTAGCTTATCAAGTGGCTGTCTGGAGGGGAGTCAGAGAGTTCATGAGTTCATATAGAAAGGTCCGTATGGGGGGGGACGATGAGAGTCTGCATTCAGCCGAGGAACAGCTGTGGGCGAGAGGATCAGATACTCCTATAGCAGCACCTCCCATGAGGAGGGGGGCGGGGGTGTCTCTGGTGATACGACGTGCTCTCCAAAGACGCAGCTCGAGATGCGTTCACATTGCTCAGGGCCTCTCGCTGTTGATTTATGGCTACGTGATAAACAAAATAATCTCCTCAGTCACTAAGTATTTTCAAATCCTCCTTCCCCCCCTCTCCTCCTCTCTCCGTCCTCGCCACCGTCAAGAACAAAGAAAGTAAAGGAAGGAGGCTAACTGTGAGAAAGCAGAGGCTGTCTAATTATAGCACCGTTCCTGGAGTATGGGTGTCGTCTCTGAAACAAGCAGCCGGAGTTCATGCGTCAGTCCTGCAGAATTATGCAAAACGCGTCTTTGATCATTAGCGGCGATGTCAGACACTAACCTGGTGTTATCGGAGAAACACACACACATCTCTTGACTGTCAGCTAGGCAGCTTTTAAATGATGTGATTATATAAGAATATAGTCACAGTTATTATATAAGGGATTAAAATAGTTATCCTGTCATCAGAAGTAAATATATTTAAATGGGTTGCCATCACAGTAATGCAAGTTATTTTTACCTGCTCGTAGACAAATATTCCAATGAAAATATTACTTTACCAACAATGCAGAAAATACAGTGACTCTCTATTTAAAGAATAACTTTGGTTTATTACTGTTATTTTTGTTCCATCACTTAACATTACATCATACTCACCAAAGTAACTAGTGAGATCTGGGAACATGACACTGATACGATAACAGGTTGTTAACAAGCCCACAGTTTATCCACTTTATTTGGAGATGAAACTGAAAGTGAGTGCACCTGAAATGTTGCTAATAATCCTCATTGCAATTAATTTCTGCCCAAAGACTATATTTAGTATGATGAGGAAAAATGCCACAACATTTGTTCTGATTGGTTGAAAGTCTTGAAATTTGGTACGGACATACTTTGAGCAAGTATTTAACAGTACACCTTTGACATTTTTAGATCACTTGAAAAATCACGCTGTTATTAATAGTCAAAGTCAGGATTTCTTAAAAATGAGGAAAAATGCTAACATTGTTTTTATTACTTTTTTTCCATATGAAATATTTTTTTACACTGCATATGTGTGCATATCTTTGATATTCAACTTTTTATGAGTTCATAGATACCAAATACTTGATTGTTGTCCTTGTAGTTTCTGAGATACAGACATTATCATACTATATCCAGTATTTGGGCACATGGGATTACTGCTTTTTCCTAAAATATAATGGAGTATGATGAGAAAAACTCACTTTTTAGTCAAACTTTATTAATGATTTTGAAAATGTCTTCACATTTGTGTTTAAGCACTTCCACCAAAGGAAATAAAAAAAAATTAGTGTCTGGCACAAATGGGTTAGTTGATCCACAACAAAATGAAATGAAAAATTAAATGTTTCATTCGTCATTTTTCCAGCAATAAAATGCCAAACATATGCTGGTCGCAGCTTCTCAAATTGGAGGAATTGCTTCTTTTCTTTGGCATAACTCATGGTGAATTTAATATCGCTGTGTTTTGAACGTTAAGTCGAACAACTAATTAAAAAATTGTTAGTGTCTGCCATTATATTTCATGGCCTTGGTTTGTTATCAAAGTGTTATAAGTAGAAGCTGTAGATTTGAATGATTCTTGACTCAGGTGGACAGTTCAATCAGAGTTATGTTCCCAGTACTGTTGTAATCCATCCCGTCCGTCACTTGTACCAGGTGAGAGGTCAGGACGCGGTCCTCACATCAGGTCACGTTGAGTCCACACCCCAAGAGATCATCATTCTCATCACACCCATCCATCATCTTGTTTTTCTTTTACTGAAGCGTGCACCGATGGGAGCCCTGACTGATAGACGGGTTCGGTTTGGTGGACGGGTCCGTACTGTCGGAAAAGCCTGCACCCCGCCCACGCAGAGCGTCTCAATGGAGTATAGGCTTACATTGAGGCAAACCTCAAGAACACAGCTTGAAATACTTCTTTTATCACCCTCGGTGTGGTGTCAAAGCTAAAAATGATGAGTGAAAATCCAGCGTTAGCAGTGAGGAAGGCACCAGGGAACATTATAAATTCATTGATTTTTCACCTGTCTTTATGAACTCTAATTTGCCACAAAGACACAATGAAATGACATCTATACTTGCTTTTTTTAATAGGTAGGGCAAAATAGTGGGACAATTATGTCAATGCAGATAATTTACTCGATTAATAGTTTAAAATTTAGGAAAAATGTTCATCACAGTTTCCCAAAGCGTCTTCAGATTGCTTTTTTATCTGGCCAACAGTCCAAAAGCCAATTTGCTGTAATATAAGAGAAGGAAAAGTAGCTGTTTCTTTCATTTGACAAGCTAGGACCATCAAATGTTTGCATCTCTAGACTTTAGTAGGTGACAAACTGGGTTCCCTTTAGTGCTGCAGAGTGCTAGTTGTGTCACAGTAACAGTGTTCACGTTGCTGTGAGGAACCATGTGGGCTTTTCTTCAGGATGTTAATGAATAAAATCAGCCCTCTCTCTGTGTGTCAGAACTTCACTCATCAGTTGATTCTGGTCAGCGAGTCTGGAGGGGTGTGTGTGTCTGTGTGTTTGTGATCGTGTGTGTGTGTGTGTGTGTGTGTGTGGTCAGTCGACCCATTCACCCCCCTCACTCGATGTCACATCCTGTTTCCTCCTCTTTGGTTGGATGGACCGCTCGGCCACTTTTCCTTTGTGCAAAAAAAAAAAAAGCCCCGGTGCCCTCTCTCTCCGCTGTCCTAACGCATCTTCATCACCACCATCATCATCATCATCACCGTCAGATTTAACAGTGCGGAGGGCTTTTTATGACTTCTAGTGGAGATGAGGAGCTGATGTACTTTAATGGGTTCTCTCTTTTTTGTCTTCTGACATGTGGCGGGAACTTAATTATTTCCTTTAGCTTAAAGATCCGATATCTTCGAGTTATTTCTAAATCAATTTTGAAGTCTGTTTTTAAAGTTTTGACAAATAATGCATGATTAGGTCGACTTAAGTCAAAATAATCTTCTTCAATACAGCATGATGTTCATTTAGTAGATTATGGTTCCATTTAGAGTCAAATAGACCATAAAGCAGGGGATGCTTTAGGGCGTGGCTACCTTGTGATTGACAGGTCGCTACCACGGCGTTGTCCGGTCTGGGAGTTGTCCGTGTTTTCGTCTTCCAACTTTAACCCTTTCACAGTGTGTTTTCACTTCATGAAAGTTAATTATAATATTTTGGTCGCCTAAAAATGTCTTGTTCAGCGTCCACTTCTCATATACAGTCTATGATACAAATACAAAATGTAAGGACATATCTATGCAACAATGCAGTAGCTAATATTATTTATTAATAAAAATATATATTTTATTTAATACACGGATATATTTAGCAGTTCCAGGGAAATAGTGCGCTATAACGATGAAATTATGTACTAAAAATTAACATTTTCATATAAAGTCGTGGGGTTAAAACTTCCTTTAGGGAGCATGAATGTCTTCACTAACTTTTCAATTCAATTTTTGTATATTTCATGTACAAGTGTAAATGTTAGCCTGATGGTGGCACTAGAGAAAAGGTGACCAAAAACATCAGGATTAGTTGTGTGGAGACTGCAGCAGATTTCATTCAAAATCAAAGATTATTGTTTGAGATATGCGGGGAGGTTTTGTTAGAGGAAGAGCCAGAAGTCACCAAAAATCATCTGCAGCAAAAACTTATTGCAAACTTGGCCAGTAGGCAGGAAGATGTCTTACTTTAGTGTCACACGGACTTGACAAAGTTTTCAGATGATGATCAATACGAAGACCACGGGACACTAAACTAAAACCAAGGCCGGCGTTATTACTGCTGCTGCTCGTACTACTACTGATTTTTAATGATGTAGCACTTGAATATTAAAACCATTAGGGAAGAGAGGGAGAGAGAAATTAAGATGTGATTCATTACTCTGCTGTGGGTGAGTTCACTCCTCTCCTCTCTTCATTATATTCTCCTCTTTCTTCCTCCTCATTTCTCCGTCTCTCATTCTTTCCCTTTTTTTTTTTTGCCATAATTGTTTTTCATCATCATTTGTCTTTTTTTTTTTTTTTCATGTTGTCGTACGCAAATGTTCTCTTTATTTTTTCATCTGTATCCTCTATTTGTCTCCTAAATGTCAGAGGATGAGTCAGGCTGCATGGGGTTTTTATTGTGTGTGTGTGTGTGTAGGAGGTACAGTGCTAATAGTCGCTCTCTCCCTGACAGGCTAATGACTAGTTTGTGCTTCTCTGTCTGTCTCTCCCGCTCCCTGTCTCTCTCTCTCTCTCTCTCTACGTCTTGGAAATAATTAGCTCGCTCGCCCTCTTTTCCAAAGATTACATCTATTTTCACAAATTCTCTCTTGTCCCTGTTTTCTTTCTTTTGTCATCACTATCCTCCTTTCTCTTGTCACGTGTCCATCTCTCTGTCTTCTTTATCTTTCCCGTTGACGGAAGAGAAGGAACAGCAGCCGGTCTGTGTTTTTAAATGCGGCGATAATGGAGTTGTTATCTTCTGTTCCTCTGTAGTCATCATAGTGAAATTGGGGCTCCAAAAATAACGCTCTCTCTCCTTCAATTTCCACATAATAAGCACAGGAACACTTCTCTGTAAGTACTCGAGGTTGAGTCACATCACAGGTGGAAACGTCATAATGTAATATTACTTGTTCTGTTTGCGCTACGACTGTTTACTGCAGTTTAACATTACTGATTGCAGGCAGGCTATTAGCTAAAGTAAATGTTAGCTTAAGCTAGTGACTTTAAGACTCCATGAAATGGGCACTTGAGCTTTCTGGGAAACAGCGGTGATGTCATCCTGCACTGGTGGGAGCTACTGAAAAGTCCAACTGATATCTCAAATCTTTCATTAGTCATGGCTTTCTACCTGCTTTGTCAAATAAAAGTGCCCTTTTTCTGCATAACTAGCAGCCCAGTGGTTTTGACTGTTTAAGGAAGTGATGTCATGCGACTTTCAAAGGGAAAAAGTGTCTTTTAATGTCCCTTTTTAACTAACGCGGGTGTCCTTAGTTATGATACTGATGTTGAGCTGATTGTGGTGTCTTAATCCTCTCTTAACTTTGAACTAGAGTAATTTTAATTGGCAATAGACAACTTACAACTTAGACAAAGTTTTCCCCACCTAGTGTTTCCAAGTGGTGTTATTGTTGGCGACGGTTGCAAAGACAACCGGATTGCTTTCCGTTTTCCTCTCAGCCTTCTACTAGCGACAAATTTAGCGATTTAAGGCCTTTACACACCAGCGGCAATTTTTAGCGCGACAATATACTTTTTCGAACACTTGTTTTTGTCATGAGTACTTTCACACAGAAAGCTCCCGCTTGCTGCAACCAACGCAACCACTGAGCTTTATGCAAATGAATGCGCAATGACGACGCCAATATGAAATGAGCATATGACGTCATCTGGAGCTAGTGCTAGATACTTTAAATGGAAAAGAGTTAGCAGCACTGGAAACACTGCATTTTATTTTCCACGGCCGTAAATCAAGCTTTTGTTTTCCCAGTAGATCAAACCCGGTGGCTGACAGAATTGCATAGTGAAAACGAGGCTTATGGGGAACCAATTTACACGCAGATGGTGCCGTTACAATGTGCAATCAGCATTTACTTCATAATGATAAGTTAAAGCAAAAAACTAAAAGTGTATTTTCACTCTAAGCCTTGGAAATTGATTGAAAACAACACATAAGCACATCCCTACACAAACACTGCAGTTTTTTTTAAAAACATATCAGAGCTTTACTTAAATTATCTCTCTGTCTGTGTCTCTCAGATGATCTGGCGTACGAGGTGCGTTGGCTTTTCACCCGGCTGCGCGGTGGAGAGACGACGACCCAGGTGGCCAGCGTCGACCGCTTCGGCGTCGTGAGGAAAGACGCTCGTAACTCGTCCAGCGACGTTTCAATAGAGCGCAGGGACACACACACCTACATGCTGAACATCCATGGCACTCAGGACAGGTGAGTGTGGTTATGGGGTAAACAATAGTGGGGCATCAGCAGACATGCTTTGTTCTGTAATGTGAACTAATATATACAGTATATATAGATCATCATGTGTTTGTGTGTGCTCTGTGGTTCCCAGTGATAGTGGTGAGTACCACTGTGTGGCCACTCCCTGGTACCTGTCGGCCTCAACAGGAGCCTGGACTCAAGCCGGAGAGCTGACGTCGTCTCGAGTCTTCCTCACAGTCAAATTTGCTGGTGAGATAACAGATTTACAACAGAACTAGTATCAGTTTTTTAAATTATTTTCTCCTATTAAACACCACCGTCTCTCTCTCTCTTTCTTTCTCTCCTTCTGCAGTGTGGGAGTCCCTAAAGTTACCTCTCTTATACGGAGTAGCAGCCTCGATAGGTAACGTAACCATCATGCATATCAAGTTTATGTTGTAGTTTCAGGTGTTGGCTTAAGCCTCTGTTTAATTATTTATTAGTTAGATATTGTTATTTAGTAGAAAGTAAGATTTCCATGTCTTTTTTTTATCATAAAGCAGGTCTAGGTGCTATTTAAATACTGTGAAATGATCAAAATGCTCAATCCTTTGAGACATGCACACAGCCCCCCTTAAACGAGCCGTCAGGGCTTCCATAAAGTTGTGATGTCACAACTATGCAGTCACCGGTACAAGTGCCGCTAAAGTCCATGTAGTTGACACACACGGTGAGTCCCCGGACGCTGTGAAGACGGCGACAGCACAGATGCGGAAGACCGGAAACACGGACCGATCAGAGCAGACTGGGCTTTTTCTGGAGGGGTTCTTAAAGAGACAGGCGCTAAAACGGAGCATTTCAGACAGAGGGTGAATACAGGTTTATTCAGACAGACAGTATGAGGAAAAGAATGTGTTTTTTGAACACTACAGCATGTAAACATGTTATAGTTGAAACACAGAATACAAGTATGAACCTAAAAATGAGCATGATATGTCCCCCTTAAGATTAAGAAAACTTAAATAAGGACTGTTCAATGTTGTATGTTGCTGTTCAGCTTCCTGAAATGTTGAGTTAGACGACCAAAATATTAAAGTTTTAATGCAGTTTCCTGCCAAGATCAGCAGCAAAATGTCACCGAAAATGTGCAAAAGTGAGGTATTTTTTGTTCACTTGGCTCGCTGTCAGTGTGGACATCTCAACTGAAACTGCTGACTGACAGACAAGAGTTGCTCTTTTTGTGCTCGACTAGCTGACAGTGCTGTGCTCGTGCTTATTTAGGACACATGTCTGACAGCTGGCATTGCCAGGGCACAGTGGATTTAAACAAGACAAGAATCTGAATTAGTTTAGGCTTAATATAGCCAATAACAATCAATAAAATATGCCTGAACTGGCACTGACACTGATCATGTAAAAGGGCTGGGGACATCCCTAGTTGCTATTCATAGGGACAGTCTTAGAGGCATCTGTAGTGTCAGCAGTTGATGTAGTAGTAGTACTGGTTGCTTTAATAGCCTGTAATATTGATTATAACTGTGTGAAAGACGTTATGGCGGCTGCAAGGTTTTGTGTTTTGTACGCAAGTTATGTGACAAATAAATCAACTTTGACTTCTGGTTTCACACGGGACACGAACAGCGGTCTCCCGGGCAAACGTCTGGTGTTTTTTGACCGACCCATCACGACCTCCTCCGTACATGGCGTTAGTCACTCTTTATATTTCCTGGTTTGCGTTTATGTGGATTACATACTAATTGATTTCACAGGATATATACAAATTACAGCGCATTACTTTTCGTATGTATAGCTACAAGCGGTTTATAAGAACAACCTGAATAGTTACTTGGCTATCACAAAGTTACTACCCCCCCAGATCAGGGACTTTTTGGGTTCAGGAACTAAATTTAGACCCTGGTTTCTTTGGTTGAAATGCTGGTAAGGCTTCTGTGCTCCTAAAAAATCCCTAAATGTTGAACAGGCTTATAGTAATACCAGTAGAAGTAGTAAAAACACAATTGAGAGGCTGTTGTAAACATAGTAAAAGCTCTTAGATTAGAACAGATTAGTAGTAGCGTTAGTAGATGGAGTAGTGGTGTAGGTAGGGTTGATATTTAACCATGTCGTGTGTCTCCAGGTGTGGGCCTCTTCTCTCTGGTCCTGGGTCTGGTCTGCGCCCAGTGCTGCTGCCGCAACACCACGCACACCCCACGCTCGCGCAACAAACTGATGGACCTGGAGATGGACTGACAAACACTTTCCCCGGCACCCACACACTGCAGCGCTCACCGGAAACACCACACACACAGCAGACACACGCCCATAGACGATTTCTGGGACACCCAGTTGTTTCCGTGCGACGGACATTGGGAGTAAAAAAATGACACGTCGCTTTGGAAGCCTGACTTGTCAAAATCGCAGGGCTTTCTGAGGTGCTCGGGGTTTCTTCAGCTCTGCAGTGGAGGAGCGGGGGAACTTTTACAATGACACTTCAGTTTCTGTGGAGATCCATTGAAATCTGTGAGCTTCCAGTGCTTTTTACACCGGTATCCTTGCTCCCCGTTATGACCATAGCACTACAAGAACAGGAGGCTTCTGAGACATCACTGCCACTTGGGAATAAAGGACCACTTAACAGATCTGCTGCCTCTGTAACCACTAGGGATAACACGTGAAGCGCTCAGGCTGGACTACTGTATTTTTTTTTTTTCTTACAATGCCAAGGCTCCCTGCAAAGTACAACCAGGCTGTGTTCCTGTCTCTCAGAGTAACGGCACACCAGCGTACCCCCTTGAATTTTCTTTTTTTGAGGAAGCACAGAAAATTCAAGGGGTGGTTGGTGTTGGAGAGACACGTACCTGAGCCTCAACATATTCCTGTTAAGTCACATGTTATGTTGTATTTGCAGAGACTGGCGGGTTAGGCAGCCTGAGCCTCACGGTCATGGAGTAAACGTCATGTTCATGCGGGCAGCAGAAGTCCAAGAAAACAACGTGCTTTCCACACGAGAGGTATTGCACTACCACCCCAGAGTATTCCTACCTTAACAAAAGGACAATATCTTTTATTCTCAACTCTAGTTTTTTGAAAATTACGAGGTTTTAAGACATTTTTAAGCTTTACAAGGAGATATGCAGTCAGTGTGTTTGTGTGTGAGATATACCGTACGTGGTGCCAATATTTTGAACTGACGGAGGTTCATATCGCCAGACGTCAACACTTGAACAGCCGCTAAAAAAGTGGCGACAGCAAGCACTCTGCTTTTCTAGATATTCAGAAATGTATCCTGCTGTTATTTTACCAGAGTCTCGTGTGTGTTGGTGTGAGTGCCGTGCTACAGTATGTGAGACAAAGAGTTGCATGTACTGTTTTATAATGACAGACTGATGTCAACACAAGCCTTTTCCTGGGTCACATTTTGATGACGTCAAAGCCTCCTACATCCAGATTTTTTTAAACCTTGCGGTCACTAGTCTAGCTACATGACTCTGGTACAAGAAACTCTTACTTCCATGTTTTGAATAGGAAAATCACGCATGATTCTCAGTTTCACTTTTGCTCTTTAAAGGACTAGTTGAACATTTTGGGAAATATGTTTATTCGCTTTCTTTGTGCATTGAGTGCGGAGCTAGAGTCAGGGTGCGGTTAGCCTAGCTTAGCATAAAGACTGGAAGCGGGGGGAAACCGCTAGCCTGGCTCTGTAAAAAGTGACTAATCATTAACATGTCGTAGGTTGTTTGTTTAATCCGTAGACATGTTTGTTTGATGGGAAGCTACATGGTGTAACTATTTCTTGGCTATGCGGATGGATAAACTGTTCATTAAGAAATAGTTCTAGCACGTAACGCCTCCTAAAGCCACAATTTGTCTATATTGCAATACGTTTTTTATGAATTTTAGCTAGCTCTTTCTCTGCTTCCAGTCTTTATGCTAAGCTATGTTAACCACATCCTGACAATAAGCAATCTTCTTATCTAACTCTCAAAAAAGGAAGCAAATAATTCCCAAAATGTTGAGCTACTCTTTTAAACATCACACGACTTCAATGAGTTCAAGGGGCAGTAAACATTTCGGTAAATCCTCTTGTTGTCACTTTTGATTTAGCTAGGCTATCACTAGCAAACAAGCTGTACTCAAATAATGTCCGAGTGTTCCTTAAACGTCGCTAGCTAGAAAGATAATCAGTAAACTCCAGCGCTAGATGTGGCCCTTTTCCAAATCATTTGAGATGTTTTATCTCGACTCTTTCTGAGAAAAGTTGTACCTTGCACTTCCAAAAAAGTGAAAATCATCAACTTTACCAGCTGATTATGGAAGTAAGCTGTTCCCAACATGTGCCAGCTGAGTCTCTGTGGTGTTTTTTTATAGCAAATTAATGTAGTTGTGTCACGTTGACTGCTGTGTGAACGCACACTCACAGTCCCAGCAACAACAACAACACAAAGTGAGGACGTTTCTGTCCAAACCCAGCGAGATCCAAACAGACCTGTTAGGTTTGTAATAACTTGTGCCAGGCTGTGTTTCCTCCTTCACTGACTGGGCTTTGGATAGGGCTTCGTTTGAGGTTTTAAAAAGGTATTTTAAGCAACTATCCGAACTTAACGAGCAATATGAGGCTGTAGTCAGGTCACAGCTTGTGTGAAGCTGCACTCTGGACACAAAACGGGTGTTTTCAGATTGGTTATTACATATTCAAACAATGCATCCGTCGCCCACTCAGCTCTGCACAAAACCGCCTCAAATGCGGCCTGGCCAGCCAGCCAAGCCAGAAATATTATCCAATCAAAGCCTAAATCCATAAATATCTCTGACTGATGATACTCAAAGAGTTTATTTCATAGTTGCACAAATGCGCAACACCATCAGCTACAGAAGTAACCAAGACAAACCTGTACGACGTGTGTGTTTTGGCTTGATTGATGGTGACAGTTGCTTCAGAAACTTCCAATACGTCTCCATGAACCCACTCCACAGGTGTGTGTGATAGAGCAAAATGGGTTTTCCCACTGTCATTAACACACATTCACAGTACTTGAGCACACAGGTGAATAATAGGGCTCTGTGCCAAATGCTCTTAACAGTAAACACACACACACACACACACACACACACGTAGCATTGATGCACGCCACTGAACACGCCACTGCAAGGTTTCCCCAGTGTCCTTTTTATTTTGTCATTTTATTGCAACGAGTATGATGAATCATGATGACGTTTTTTTTAATAAATAGATTTGTAAGATGTATTCATTTTGTACATTATTTTATACGTTCTGTTTTTATTGTGTTTTTATGCCGATGATGACGAGTTGTTGCTGTCATACTGACAAGCGAAAGCCACTGATGTCTGTTTGTGCTGCTGAATGTTGAAAGTGCTTGTCAGAATTGCAGCAATGATTAGAGACTGTAGACAAACAGCTAAGGTGCTGTCATCACAGTTTGTTTGACAAAAGAATAGACAAAGAAAGAGTTTTAGTTTTAACTAAAAACCACAACTTGTTCTTTTTTTTTTTGCATTTCTGTTTGGGTACGGCGAAAAAAGAGGAGATATAACTGGTAATTAGTGAGCTTTTTCTCTCGTAGAGAAAGCAAATAAGTGCTGTTCACAAATTGTTTAAAGTCAAAGTGAAAATGTAATTATCTTCACTTTTTGTATAAGGAAATATAAATTATAATCATAGACGGACATATCTATGAGTGGGCGTTTCCCACGACAGCAGTTGATTGACATTTGAGGGCTGCCGTTGCTAAGAGACGCACTCTCACTTGTCACTGGAGCACGTCATCGCCCTGAAGCATTACTTCATAGTTTTCAATAAACCCACATAACGTTAGCTACCAAACATTAACCATTTAAACCGTCTCTCCCTTTTACATTCAACCTTTGGGAGGACCCAAGCTAGCTTGCCAACGTTAGCACATATTAGATGCTAATTTAATGTCGGGGGCGCTATCACTGCAGACAAATAAATAAAACTTAAAGCACACAAGTCATAACTAACACCAAGGATATACTACTGATCTACTTCGAACTATTCCATTAACGTTAAGCTTTTATTTTGGGATCTCTTAGATTATACAGGTATGTAAGCACCAAAAAGTTAAAGGTACAGTGTGTAGGTGGCATCTAGTGGTGTGGTTGCAGATTGCAACCAACATGGCGGACTCTGTGAAGAGGACCTGCTCCCTATGTAGCTATGAAGGGCTCATTCTAAGCTAACAAAAACACAACAATTCTTAGTTTCAGGTGATTACACACTAATGAAAACATAGTTAGGAATATTATATTCCATTTCTGCTAATCGATCCCCCAAAGTCCTACACACTGGCCCTTTAAATGAAGTCCAACCCACAGAGCAGCAACAGGAGCTCTGATTGGCCAGCTGCTATTTGTTAATGGGAGTGGTCCGAGCCTAATCAGAGCTCCTGCTGCTGATTTGTCAGTTATTAATTCATCAATTAAAGACTAAATTATTAGGCTATGAGGAGGGTTCACTCATTTATGTGTTTTGTTTTACACGTTTCTGCTGGTAAAGTTGATTTATTGTCTGAATAACACCAATAGATATTTAATTGTGGAGGTAGCCCTGGCTGGCCCACATTTGCCCTTTCTGTTGAAATGTGGCTGCTAATTTTTTTTTTTCCACAGGATGTGATGCGGTCGTGATCAGAGTTCCTACTGTGAGACTTGTGACAAATATGGGCCAATTTGGTTTTTCTTCTCCGTCTCTGGGCAAGCCATCAATCAGGTTTTTCTATGCTTGCAAACATCTGAAAAAAAAACACAACTTCAAAAACTTCTAGCAGAATAAATGTTTTATAATTCAACGTTGGACCGCGGCTATATCTCTTCCTCTTCCTTCCATGTCTTTAATACCGTGTCACCCGTCCCCTTGTTAGTCTTATGAGATTTATTTTCTGCCTGTTTATAGTCTTTCTCTCTCTCTGTCTGTTTGTCACCAATCTCTCTTTCACTCCACATCTCTCTGCTCCACTTCTTCTCTGTATTTCTCTCCTCACCACACCGATCTCGCTTCACTCTTCATTAGAAATGCAGATGAGTTGAAACCTCAGTCGCTCTCCTGGGTTTTGATTTTTTTTTTTTACACCTCTTTAACAACAGTTTCTCCATCCAACTCTCTCTCTTCCAACATCACTCTTTCTCTTTCTCTCATCTCCACATGAGATGGAGATGAGAGAAAGAGAAAGATCCAGTGTCGATTGGCTCGGTCTGTGGCTTTTCTAACTTGCACTCCTTCTCTCTCAGGGTCCGTTTGACCCAGTTTCCTCGTCTCTGTGTGTGTGTGTTCATGCCTGTCATGGATCATTTGGTAATGTGGCCTCGTCTAACCATTGTCTTCCTTAATTGTCTCGAAAAACAGCACAGGATATTTCTTGTTTGCTGCCACCGTACACTCGGAGGTGGCGCATTTCGTGGTGTTACCCACCGGCTCCGACTTGTCACAGCTTGAGGGTTGCTCCACATAACAAAAATTTCAGACAGAAAAATTTAGCAGCGCAAGGAGGGAAGTAAGCAGCCTGTTCTCCCCAGAGTCTACCAGAGGCGACACGTTTTCTCGTATTCATTGTAATCAACGCTGATGTTTACAGCAGCTCCAAACAGCCAGCAGCCTCGGCTCCGTCACACCAGTCTGCTGTCTGTTTCTTGCCCGTTTAAACGCAGTAGTTTGGTGTATTTTGTCTCTTCGCTGTTTTTCTCTCTCAAAAAAATACTTGGATTGGATAGAAGCAGTTTCTATTTGTTTCCTGATGTGCCAATGTTCCAAAAAATCTTCTCATATCAGAAATTGAAGAGAAAATGCAAATCAGATTTTCAGCCAAAAAATTCACTAGAGATGTTTTATATCCAATTTTCCCCCAGTTTTAATATAAATGGTACTCCAGAGATATACAGTTGTATTGCACTTCCATAAAGCTGAAGGAGAGAGTCACTATTGCAGCGATCTCGAAACCCATCGGCTTTTGGTATCCAATAGCCGATGGGTTTGAGAGACGACATGTACAACTAGATTGTGTCACAAGTAGCCAGTTTACAGTCAGTTAACAGTTTATTTGTTTAGCTAATAAAAAGTTGGTGGGTTGTGAGATTAGACACAGACTGTTTAAGAAGTGGATGTAGTCACCGTGATGTCATTCGTTGGTATGTGGACTGCCGTTTTGAAGTCTCGAATTCGGCATTTTGGCTGTCGCCATCTTGGTTTTTGTCCGTCACCATCTTGGTCTTTTGCAACCAGGAAGTCACTGCAGCATTTGCTTCAGTTCTCATACCCCGGAGTAGCCCACTGTTTCCGCCTCTTTTGCTCTCCGCACGGACTGTTTACCTGCATGCAACTAAATCCTGCTCAAACGTGATTGGTCAATACTACTCGGACTACAAACGGAAACCAGAACACTTCCAATATCAAAATCTTGTCCGGTTGCCTACAGATTCTGCAGATATCAGATTACTATTGCAGCAAGTAGTACATGATCCCTCACCGGCTTCCCACCAGTGAGTATCAAAATTATCGTCCTGTGAGATTGAAGTCAAAAACCTTCTGATAAATGTTTCTTTTTCTTTTTGTTTAGCTAGTTTGAATAATACATATTCATCATGGATCAGGACTTGAAATCTCAGTCTTTCTTGGGAATTCTTGGAAACCAATTGGATGTATTGAAACTGTTGATGTTGAGATGATCTAAATATGTTGTATAATTGGTAGCGTTTTCAAAGACGGCAAACTTTTAAGGGGAAAAGAAATGTTTAAAAGTATCCTGTGTGTTTGACCTTCAGTACCACTATGGAGCAGGTTGGTTATAAATTCACAGCGTGACCCTTTTTCCCACCATTTCCCAGCACACAGGTCAGCTCTGACATGAAGCTCAACAGCTGTTTCCCTGCCGGAGCTGCTGCGGTTCGACTTGCCTGGGTGTGTGATGACGGACGTCTTCAAACCCAGAGCCCGGATCGCCCAAAGCGTGTCTTTTCAACACCCTGTGATGAGGCTGACGGAGCATGGCGGCCGGCCCGTGGTTGAGATCGCACTGACGGCGTCGTCCATGTGGCCGAGTCACTCATCACCAGCAGCGGGAGGTTCACTTCAATTAACATCCAGCGTTGCAGCACGGAGAGGTGAAACAGGCGCTGTGCTTTCTCACACCAACGCTCATTTCTTCTATCCCCCACAGGTGCTACTGCACCTTCGGTAGCCACAGTTTACCCACAATGCTCCGCGGTGGCTCCGAGGCATGTGGAGCTACTGTGAAGTGTTAATATACTGAAGTATTTATACAAGTTAAGTCCCCTCAGCCCTTTAGCTTTGCCTCGGATTAGTTAAAGAATGTAAACCGGATGTGTGTGTGAATGTGTGAGGTGTGTCTCTAGTCTGGTTTTTATCAAGCAATTTCCAGAATAACACAAACAATGAAGGTGCAGTAGATAGACATACAGTATATCATGTTTCAGGCCTGAGTTCGCTGCATCAACACTTCATCGGTTATTGCTGTAGAAAGAAAAGCATTAGAGTAATCCTACACGGGGCCAGAAAGCAAATACTGCTCAGTCCACTTACTTTACACCCTACTCAAATTCTGTATTTACCATTATATGCTACTTTCTACTTCTACTGACAATTCAGAGGCACGTTCAGGTCCAGATAATAATACAAAATGTAACCAACTAATAAATTCTGATGTATTATTATAGGTTTCACACAATTCACACAGGAGTCTGCAAAAATAGGCTTTACCGTGTTACATTATTTTATGTAGAGTATTTATATATTGAACTGCCAGAAAACATGCTATATTGTGATTTAATACACGGCTGTGTTGAATACTCTATTCTGATTGGTCAATCACGGCGTTCTGCGGTCTGTTATTTCTTTATAACAGACCGTTGCTATGTATAACAGACCGTTGCTATGGGCACAGCTCTGATGTCGGACTCTGGGGGACCGTTTTTGTGTCAAATTATTGATTTCTTAAGTAAGTAGCGGGATAATGTACAGCTAGCTAGGGAGTCTATTTTCATGCTATAACTTGTACTTAAGTAAAACTTTGAATGCAGGACATTTACTTGTACCAGAGTACACCGTGGTATCGCTATTTCTGATCTGAGTACTTCTTCCTGAGAGCACATTTTATCTACAGGATTTTTTTAATTGAGGCAGCAGCAGTCAAATATTGGACTTGGAGAGATTGTTAACTGACCCCCCCTCAGAGTAAATGTTAATGTGTGTGTGTGGTCACAGGAATGCAGCGACGGCGCGTCAACACCTTCCCCTCACCATGGAAACTATGTCAACACATGGGTGGGGGATGGATGGAGAGAGAGCGTGAGTATATGAGATGGGGGGGGTGTGTGATTTATTATTAGGTAGAAGATATTTGACCTCACTTCTCCATAAATCTCTCTCTTGTGCTTTCGCTCTCTCTCACACACACTCAGAGATATGGACTTCAGAGCAGTTAGATCATTTTCAGAGTCTCTTTCATCTTCCGTAGACTTTCGCTCAGTTGATTTATAAAACATTCAAACACAGACACATTAAGAGAGTGACACAGTCGGATAGCGGGAAAAGAAAAAGGGTCAGGACTGTGCTTTTATTACAAATCAGATGTGGCCCAGTCGATGTTGTCCGCCTATGAAATGATGCATGTGATGCAGCTGAATTGATCGAATGGATCGCTACCGCTCTGGTTGTTTGCAAAAAGCCCTCAACTTTGTTTCATTCTAATGATAAACATTCAGATTTCACACAAGAAGAAACATTTTCATGTGTATTTCCTGATTAGAAAAATAGTTTTTCAGGAGCATCTTCTTTGTGTGTTAGTCTTTGATACATGCAGCCTCTTGTCGTGCCAGTTGCCATACTTTTATGCAATTTTAGAAAGCTGTATGGAAACAGCAAAACGTCCGAAAACTTCCTCAATTGCGCAAAACGTTTTTACACTCGCTTGAGGTGTTTTTTTTGTTAAAAAAGAGTTGGTGCACTAAATGAATTTTGGAAACACTTTTGGTGAATAAAGTCTGACGTAGCGAACATTTAACTCACATGACTGATCTGCTGTTTCTGCTGTCGGCGTCTTCACGGAGACCGTTGTTCATGTCCCACTTGAAATGTAACGTTAGTCATTTTAAGCCAAACCATGATGTTATGTTGCCTAAACCTAACTAACTAATGTTGCGTTATTTGTTTTGTTTCAAATTACAACGTTAACCACGTGTTTAAAACTGTTTAAAACTGTTTAAAACTGCGACCGTTATCCGGGAGAAAAAACATTTCCCTCGAAATGTAACTGAAAATGCATTTTAGTTGTATGGGAACGGAATTTTGTAGGTGACAGGGTCGCCGGACCGCATGAAACATTGCCAACTTTCCAAATTGAAACAAATTCCTGAAGACCTCTCCTCATTTTTCTATCGTACATGGGTTAGATTAGATGGCCAAGGCGACTTGTTCTTCTTCTTCTCTGTTTACTGGAGGATTACAGCCATGCGTAGCCTATTGCGCCAACTTCTGACCAAACTACGCTGTAGTCGAGTTTATTCGCTCCAAACCGGTTGATTCGCTTTTCTTTTTTGCGTCATTTTTGCTCATAAAACTCTCTTGACAATTGAATGGAAACACGGCTAATGATTGTCTCTGAGAAGCGGCACACAAGTTGGTGGCGGTAACCAACAGTAAAGTGTCGTATTCGTCCTTCTATACTCCACCTGGGTTGACCCGTCACACAGCTGCTGCGGCGGTACCACCCTGCGGACAGCGTGACTTGTCCTTGTATGGTGCTGTGTGTTCAGCGTGGCACCGCTCCAGCTCTTCAGCAGGCACACGTCCACATAATACAAACGCATCCAAGTGTACACAAATAACTGGTACTGTAGGTATGACTCCACATTGTCTCCCTCCCTCCCTCCCTCCCTCTCTCTCTCTCTGTGGCGTGATGCCAGCTAATATCTCTGACAGACCAGGCTGCAGCAACTGCTGCGAATTACCTCAGCCTCCAGATGGGAAGTAAAACTCGAGAGGGAAAGGAAAGGAACTATCTGAGGCCTCCGAGGACCACTAAAGAGGTCTTGTAACCAAATTATTAGATGTACTGCCCTCCAAAATGATATCATTTATAGAGACTTTTGGAGCTGCGTATTGAATATATTACATTAGTGCCTGTATCCCTGACAAATAACTCTCATTGGTAGACTACCACTAACACTACAGGCCCATCATTTAGACCCCCAACATACTGAGTCAACCCCCGTGGCCTCAAGTGTCGAAATTTGTATTATCACAGCCCTTGAAATATGCACAAAATAGTGATGATGAGCTCTCCAGACACACACACTAATCACCAACAATGTGTATTGACATCATAGCTGTAATTCCGCGGCTGCAGGGATCTGAGCTAACGCTCCACGAGGGAACATTAAAGCAAAAAGGGATAAGGGAAGTCAGAGTGGCTTCGACATGTCTGCGTTTGAAGTAGTCTGAAGACGCTGCGACTGTCGTTCGCTGCAGACTTTGGTCGCTCCCTGATCTGCCTTTTTAGACACGTTTGAGTTCATGTTTTAGAGCAAACTGAGCAACAACTAACAAGTTAATTTACAGGAGCTGTTTCAGAATATGAACAAACTCCCGTTTTTAAGATCAAGGAATCTGAAAACAAAGCGCGCTCAGAGGCGTCCATATTAGAGTTGTAAACGTCCTCGTAAAACTCGACTTGACCTTGTAATCCTCCATCACTTTGAAAGGCTCGCAACTCACAACACCGTGGCCTGGATTTACACACAACGTCAGATTTTTTTATAGGAAATTCTCGGCTTTATTGGATCCCATGCAGCGATGCAGGGAGGTCAACCTGCTGCACTTAGGCCTGTTGGGCTGCAGTTTGCCACGTTATGATTTGAGCATATGTTTTATGCTAAATGCAGTACCTGCATTTGCATAAAGCAGCATATTTGCCCACTCCCATGTTGATAAGAGTATTGAACACTTGACAAATCGCCCTTTAAGGGACATTTTGAACAGATACAAAATTTTCAATTAATTGCAATTAGCTATGGACAATCATGTGATTAATCACAATTAAATTGACAGCCCTATTTACTACATAGCCTATACAAAATTCAAATTGCTTTGTCTTGTTGTTTTTCTCACGTTTTGCAAATGAAGAGCAAGCCCAACCTGCATAGTGTGAATTGAGAGATTAATACACAGATAATGTGGCCCAACGGCTCTCACACACTGCTAACAATAGCTGCAAAACACTATAGTTACACATAATAAGAGTGTGAGCGTGTGAGTGCTGCAGGGCTCGCTAATTTATTAGCAGTTTGTGCAAAACAGAGCCAGCACATTTGTGACGACCATGTTTTTATGTCACGTTGCCATGGCTGCAGCTGAAGCAGCGTTCAGACGGCGGGAGAGCGGCGTCTGCTAGCAGTAGCACAATGTAGTTTTGTCGTCAACCGTCAAATGTGACGTGTAACCTCGCGTGACCCACATCTGCTGCTTCTGTCGTGTTTGGACGGCAGAGCGGGGATGTGGGTCAAGTCGTCTTCAAAGAAGTGCGATGCGATACCGTCAATCACTGCGCTTCACGGTCACATAAACCCATGAGCGAGGGAGTGGCGAGGAGAAAACATGTCACACTTCAAACACAATCACCAACCATTAAATCCTGGATGTCATTACACACAGTACACACACTCCCTGCTCATGCATGACAGCACGAGAGCTGTAAATAATATACATGCATTCAGACTCGCGTAGGAACAGAAATCATTCAAGTGTCATTTTATTGTTAAAATAACTGCTTAAACTGGGAATTTTGTCTCTAAAAAAAGGCCAAAATAACCATTTAATAGACTTAAATTAACTTTAATACACACCAACAGCCGTCTTTGCTGCGGCAGGTGTTTGGTAAATGTGCCCAGGTGTCGCCATTTAGCTCGTTGTTGCACCAGTCACTTCTTTTGCACGGCACAGGACGCCAGCAGCACGGTAACTCAAAAGAAATTACAAACTCTAGAAAATAATGTGTGTCAAAAATACTAACTTGTATTCAAAATCAAACAAACTGTTGTTACTCACATTAAAAAGTGAAAATGTGATGGCAAGAGTGGACGTGACATTAGCCTACCAAATGATCCAGAGCACTGTTTATTTATGTTTTCCTGCAAAGTAAAAAGAGAACTAAATGCATCATTTGACTACACTTCAACCGTTTTATTCTCCACTTGAGTGTTGCTCGGCCACTTCCCTTCATCCGCTCCAGTTTGCACCTCACAGAGCAGTGTATATGTATTATTATACACATAGAGTGTCACATCCCATCATTATCACGCTGACCCTTCATTATTCTGGCTGTTATGATGCTCTGTGGATGCTCATATCCAGCCCGAGGCCAACTTACATTAACCTCTTTTCCACTGAGAGTTTGACCCAGCAGTGCTTCTTTACTTAATGAAGAGAGCTGGTCAGTATAGTGGGGAACTCGCGTATCTTCAAATAGAATAAGGAAAGATGTGAATTTTTCTGTTGCTGGGTGTCATTTTTATTAAGTCCATAGCAATTTACAGTCTGCAAACTGTAGCATTAGCGCGTTTTCAGTGTGTGCAGATTTTTTCTTTGATATATCTGACTTGACACTAAATGCTGAAAAAGCAAACAAACATCATGTAAGCTTCAGTCCGTCATTGACTGCAGTGAAACCTACATTTGGGTTTGACGCATACAGTGGTGGATTAAGGTGGTCAGGGGCACCTTAATCTAAATGTCTAGTCAATTTAGGGATTTTATTTAGTAGATCTTGGTCATGGTGTTCTTTCTGCCGTTGCGCTTTTCGTTTTTCTGCTTCTTGATCATGTTTTCTTTGTGACATTTTGCCACTATTCTGTCCAGTAGTGACGTACGAAAACCAAATTGTCAGCTGCTTAATTTTTGATGTTTCTTATGGGCCAATAGTGGTAAAAAAATTAATAAAATTCTCTGAAGTACATCTAAATAATTAAAAATAATCTGGCCAATCTGGGGCCCTTGCAAACACGGGGCCCCTAGGCTGCAGCCGAGGCCAGCCTGTGCATTAATCCGTCGCTGGACGCACAGTATTTTTAGCCCTCACACGATCAATCATATAACCGTCTTCAGTTGTCCAATGAAGTGGATGTTGTTAATCCTTTCATCTCTAGCATTCATCCCACATTCAGTGAACAAATCAATGAACATATTTTGGATCTCCAGGCACAACCCTTTTCTGCTAAATTGAAGGCTATAGCAGTTCGATATCTGCTCAACAAAAAGCTCAAGGCCTGAATTAAAAAGTTGAAATTTTCTCCTCTGACGAACAGGACCGCCGTCAGGCAGGGGCAAAGGCTACAGCTGTACCCGGGCTCAAGGCCAGGGGGGGCCCAAGGCCAGGGGGTCCAAGGCCAGTGGGGGTCCTGCAAAGGTCTATATTTGACCCTTAAATGGGATCAAGAACAACACTTAACTTACTGACCTATATCACTGACGGTGCAAGTTAAATATATATTCATGATAAATAAATATACTGGTATCATTAAAACACCTTTCAACTTATCATCTCATACAGTGTATGTACAGTGAATATCTTTGTGTCATATATCTTTGTACAGTGAATATCTTTGTGTCATATATCTTTTTTACAGTTAATATCTTTGTGTCATATATCTTTGTACAGTTAATATCTTTGTGTCATATATCTTTGTAAATATGCCGAACACCCCAAAAAAAAAA